>CM069866.1:24658540-24698540 GCA_036172795.1 Pelodytes ibericus
GATGATGATGATGATGATGATGATATCATGATGATGATATCATGATGATGATATCATGATGAGATGATGGTAATGATATCATGATGAGATGATGATGATGATGATGATGATGATGATGATGATGATGATCATGATATCATGATGATGATATCATGATGAGATGATGGTAATGATATCATGATGAGATGATGATGATGATGATGATGATATCATGATGAGATGATCATGATGATGATGATGATATCATGATGAGATGATGATGATGATGATGATGATATCATGATGATGATATCATGATGAGATGATGATGGTGATGATGATGATGATGATATCATGATGATGATATCATGATGAGATGATGATGATGATGATGATATCATGATGAGATGATGATGATGAGATGATGATGATGATGATATCATGATGAGATGATGATGATGATGATATCATGATGAGATGATGATGATAATGATATCATGATGAGATGATGATGATGATGATGATATCATGATGAAATGATGATATCATGATGATGATATCATGATGATGATATAATGATGATGATATCATGATGAGATGATGATTATAATGATGATATCATGATGAGATGATGATGATGATGATGATGATGATATCATGATGAGATGATGATGATGATATCATGATGAGATGATGATGATATAATGATGATGATATCATGATGAGATTATGATGATATCATGATGATGATATCATGATGAAATTATGATGATATCATGATGAGATGATGATGATGATATAATGATGATGATAAAATGATGAGATGATGATGATATCATGATGATGATATCATGACGAAATGATGATGATATCATGATGAGATGATGATATCATGATGAGATGATGATGATGATGATGATATCATGATGATGATATCATGATGAGATGATGGTAATGATATCATGATGAGATGATGATGATGATGATGATGATGATGATGATGATGATCATGATATCATGATGATGATATCATGATGAGATGATGGTAATGATATCATGATGAGATGATGATGATGATGATATCATGATGAGATGATCATGATGATGATGATGATATCATGATGAGATGATGATGATGTTGATGATATCATGATGATGATATCATGATGAGATGATGATGGTGATGATGATGATGATATCATGATGATGATATCATGATGAGATGATGATGATGATGATGATATCATGATGAGATGATGATGATGAGATGATGATGATGATATCATGATGAGATGATGATGATGATGATATCATGATGAGATGATGATGATAATGATATCATGATGAGATGATGATGGTGATATAGTGATGATGATAAAATGATGAGATGATGATGATATCATGATGATGATATCATGACGTAATGATGATGATATCATGATGAGATGATGATGATGATGATATCATGATGAGATGATGATGATGATGATGATGATGATGATATCATGATGATGATATCATGATGAGATGATGGTAATGATATCATGATGAGATGATGATGATGATGATGATGATGATGATGATCATGATATCATGATGATGATATCATGATGAGATGATGGTAATGATATCATGATGAGATGATGATGATGATGATGATATCATGATGAGATGATCATGATGATGATGATGATATCATGATGAGATGATGATGGTGATAATGATGATGATATCATGATGATGATATCATGATGAGATGATGATGATGATGATGATGATATCATGATGAGATGATGATGATGAGATGATGATGATGATATCATGATGAGATGATGATGATGATGATGATATCATGATGAGATGATGATGATAATGATATCATGATGAGATGATGATGATGATGATGATGATATCATGATGAGATGATGATATCATGATGATGATATCATGATGATGATATAATGATGATGATATCATGATGAGATGATGATTATAATGATGATATCATGATGAGATGATGATGATGATGATGATGATGATGATGATGATGATGATGATGATGATATCATGATGAGATGATGATGATGATATCATGATGAGATGATGATGATATAATGATGATGATATCATGATGAGATTATGATGATATCATGATGATGATATCATGATGAAATTATGATGATATCATGATGAGATGATGATGATGATATCATGATGAGATGATGATGATGATATAATGATGATGATATCATGATGAGATGATGATGATGATGATATCATGATGAGATGATGATGATGATGATGATGATATCATGATGATGATATCATGATGATGATATCATGATGAGATGATGGTAATGATATCATGATGAGATGATGATGATGATGATGATGATGATGATGATGATGATGATCATGATATCATGATGATGATATCATGATGAGATGATGGTAATGATATCATGATGAGATGATGATGATGATGATGATGATATCATGATGAGATGATCATGATGATGATGATGATATCATGATGAGATGATGATGATGATGATGATGATATCATGATGATGATATCATGATGAGATGATGATGGTGATGATGATGATGATGATATCATGATGATGATATCATGATGAGATGATGATGATGATGATGATATCATGATGAGATGATGATGATGAGATGATGATGATGATGATATCATGATGAGATGATGATGATGATGATATCATGATGAGATGATGATGATAATGATATCATGATGAGATGATGATGATGATGATGATATCATGATGAAATGATGATATCATGATGATGATATCATGATGATGATATAATGATGATGATATCATGATGAGATGATGATTATAATGATGATATCATGATGAGATGATGATGATGATGATGATGATATCATGATGAGATGATGATGATGATATCATGATGAGATGATGATGATATAATGATGATGATATCATGATGAGATTATGATGATATCATGATGATGATATCATGATGAAATTATGATGATATCATGATGAGATGATGATGATGATATAATGATGATGATAAAATGATGAGATGATGATGATATCATGATGATGATATCATGACGAAATGATGATGATATCATGATGAGATGATGATATCATGATGAGATGATGATGATGATGATGATATCATGATGATGATATCATGATGAGATGATGGTAATGATATCATGATGAGATGATGATGATGATGATGATGATGATGATGATGATGATCATGATATCATGATGATGATATCATGATGAGATGATGGTAATGATATCATGATGAGATGATGATGATGATGATATCATGATGAGATGATCATGATGATGATGATGATATCATGATGAGATGATGATGATGTTGATGATATCATGATGATGATATCATGATGAGATGATGATGGTGATGATGATGATGATATCATGATGATGATATCATGATGAGATGATGATGATGATGATGATATCATGATGAGATGATGATGATGAGATGATGATGATGATATCATGATGAGATGATGATGATGATGATATCATGATGAGATGATGATGATAATGATATCATGATGAGATGATGATATCATGATGATGATATCATGATGATGATATAATGATGATGATATCATGATGAGATGATGATGGTGATGATGATGATGATATCATGATGAGATGATGATGATGATGATGATATCATGATGAGATGATGATGATGAGATGATGATGATGATATCATGATGAGATGATGATGATGATGATATCATGATGAGATGATGATGATAATGATATCATAATGAGATGATGATGATGATGATGATGATGATATCATGATGAGATGATGATGATGATGATGATGATGATGATATCATGATGATGATATTATGATGAGATGATGATATCATGATGAGATGATGATGATGATATCATGATGATATGATGATGATGATGATATAATGATGATGATATCATGATGAGATGATGATGATATCATGATGATGATATCATGACGAAATGATGATGATATCATGATGAGATGATGATGATGATGATATCATGATGAGATGATGATGATGATGATGTTGATGATGATATCATGATGATGATATAATGATGATGATATTATGATGAAATGATGATGATATCATGATGAGATGATGATGATGATGATGATGATGATGATGATGATATCATGATGAGATGATGATGATGATGATAATGATGATGATGATGTTGATGATTATATCATGATGATGATATCATGATGGGATGATGATGAGATGATGATGATGATGATGATGATATCATGATGAGATGATAGTGATGATAGCATGATGAGATGATGATGATGATATCATGATGAGATGATGATGATGATGATGATGATGATGATATCATGATGAGATGATGATGATGATAATGATGATGATGATGGTGATGATTTTATCATGATGATGATATCATGATGGGATGATGATGAGATGATGATGATGATGATATCATGATGAGATGATAGTGATGATAGCATGATGAGATGATGATGATGATATCATGATGAGATGATGATGATGATATAATGATGATGATATCATGATGAGATGATGATGATGATGATGATGATGATGATGATGATGATATCATGATGAGATGATGAGATGATGATGATGATGATGATGATGATGATATCATGATGATGATATCATGATGAGATGATGATATCATGATGATGATATCATGATGAGATGATGATGATGATATCATGATGATATGATGATGATGATATAATGATGATGATATCATGATGAGATGATGATGATATCATGATGATGATATCATGACGAAATGATGATGATATCATGATGAGATGATGATGATGATATCATGATGAGATGATGATGATGATGATGATGATGATGATGATGATGATGGTGATGATGGTGATGATGATATCATGATGATGAGATGATGATGATGATGATGGTAATGATATCATGATGAGATGATGAGATGATGGTAATGATATCATGATGAGATGATGATGATGATGATGATGATGATGATATCATGATGAGATGATGATGATGATATAATGATGATGATGATGATGATGATGATGATGATATCATGATGAGATGATGATGATGATATAATGATGATGATAAAATGATGAGATGATGATGATATCATGATGATGATATCATGACGTAATGATGATGATATCATGATGAGATGATGATGATGATGATATCATGATGAGATGATGATGATGATGATATCATTATGGTGATATCATGATGAGATGATGGTAATGATATCATGATGAGATGATGATGATGATGATGATGATCATGATATCATGATGATGATATCATGATGAGATGATGGTAATGATATCATGATGAGATGATGATGATGATGATGATATCATGATGAGATGATCATGATGATGATGATGATATCATGATGAGATGATGATGGTGATGATGATGATGATATCATGATGATGATATCATGATGAGATGATGATGATGATGATGATGATATCATGATGAGATGATGAGATGATGATGATGATATCATGATGAGATGATGATGATGATGATATCATGATGAGATGATGATGATAATGATATCATGATGAGATGATGATGATGATGATGATGATATCATGATGAGATGATGATATCATGATGATGATATCATGATGATGATATAATGATGATGATATCATGATGAGATGATGATTATAATGATGATATCATGATGAGATGATGATGATGATGATGATGATGATATCATGATGAGATGATGATGATGATATCATGATGAGATGATGATGATATAATGATGATGATATCATGATGAGATTATGATGATATCATGATGATGATATCATGATGAAATTATGATGATATCATGATGAGATGATGATGATGATATCATGATGAGATGATGATGATGATATAATGATGATGATATCATGATGAGATAATGATGATGATGATATCATGATGAGATGATGATGATGATGATGATGATGATGGTGATGATGGTGATGATGATATCATGATGATGATATCATGATGAGATGATGGTAATGATATCATGATGAGATGATGAGATGATGGTAATGATATCATGATGAGATGATGATGATGATGATGATGATGATGATGATGATGATATCATGATGATGATATCATGATGAGATGATGGTAATGATATCATGATGAGATAATGATGATGATGATGATGATGATGATGATATCATGATGAGATGATGATGATGATATAATGATGATGATGATGATGATGATGATGATGATGATGATGATGATGATATCATGATGAGATGATGATGATGATATAATGATGATGATAAAATGATGAGATGATGATGATATCATGATGATGATATCATCTTGACGTAATGATGATGATATCATGATGAGATGATGATGATGATGATATCATGATGAGATGATGATGATGATGATGATGATATCATGATGATGATATCATGATGAGATGATGGTAATGATATCATGATGAGATGATGATGATGATGATGATGATGATGATGATGATCATGATATCATGATGATGATATCATGATGAGATGATGGTAATGATATCATGATGAGATGATGATGATGATGATGATATCATGATGAGATGATCATGATGATGATGATGATATCATGATGAGATGATGATGGTGATGATGATGATGATATCATGATGATGATATCATGATGAGATGATGATGATGATGATGATGATATCATGATGAGATGATGATGATGAGATGATGATGATGATATCATGATGAGATGATGATGATGATATCATGATGAGATGATGATGATAATGATATCATGATGAGATGATGATGATGATGATATCATGATGAGATGATGATATCATGATGATGATATCATGATGATGATATCATGATGATGATATAATGATGATGATATCATGATGAGATGATGATTATAATGATGATATCATGATGAGATGATGATGATGATGATGATGATGATATCATGATGAGATGATGATGATGATATCATGATGAGATGATGATGATATAATGATGATGATATCATGATGAGATTATGATGATATCATGATGATGATATCATGATGAAATTATGATGATATCATGATGAGATGATGATGATGATATCATGATGAGATGATGATGATGATATAATGATGATGATATCATGATGAGATGATGATGATGATGATATCATGATGAGATGATGATGATGATGATGATGATGATGAGATGATGATGATGATATCATGATGAGATGATGGTAATGATATCATGATGAGATGATGATGATGATGATGATGATGATCATGATATCATGATGATGATATCATGATGAGATGATGGTAATGATATCATGATGAGATGATGATGATGATGATGATGATATCATGATGAGATGATCATGATGATGATGATGATATCATGATGATGATATCATGATGAGATGATGATGGTGATGATGATGATGATGATATCATGATGATGATATCATGATGTGATGATGATGATGATGATGATGATATCATGATGAGATGATGATGATGATGAGATGATGATGATGATATCATGATGAGATGATGATGATGATGATATCATGATGAGATGATGATGATAATGATATCATGATGAGATGATGATGATGATGATGATATCATGATGAAATGATGATATCATGATGATGATATCATGATGATGATATAATGATGATGATATCATGATGAGATGATGATTATAATGATGATATCATGATGAGATGATGATGATGATGATGATATCATGATGAGATGATGATGATGATATCATGATGAGATGATGATGATATAATGATGATGATATCATGATGAGATTATGATGATATCATGATGATGATATCATGATGAAATTATGATGATATCATGATGAGATGATGATGATGATATAATGATGATGATAAAATGATGAGATGATGATGATATCATGATGATGATATCATGACGAAATGATGATGATATGATGAGATGATGATAATGATGATATCATGATGAGATGATGATGATGATGATGATGATGATATCATGATGATGATATCATGATGATGATATCATGATGAGATGATGGTAATGATATCATGATGAGATGATGATGATGATGATCATGATATCATGATGATGATATCATGATGAGATGATGGTAATGATATCATGATGAGATGATGATGATGATGATGATGATATCATGATGAGATGATCATGATGATGATGATGATATCATGATGAGATGATGATGATGATGATGATGATATCATGATGATGATATCATGATGAGATGATGATGGTGATGATGATGATGATATCATGATGATGATATCATGATGAGATGATGATGATGATGATGATATCATGATGAGATGATGATGATGAGATGATGATGATGATATCATGATGAGATGATGATGATGATGATGATGATATCATGATGATGATATCATGATGAGATGATGATGGTGATGATGATGATGATATCATGATGATGATATCATGATGAGATGATGATGATGATATCATGATGAGATGATGATGATGAGATGATGATGATGATATCATGATGAGATGATGATGATGATATCATGATGAGATGATGATGATAATGATATCATGATGAGATGATGATGATGATGATGATGATATCATGATGAGATGATGATATCATGATGATGATATCATGATGATGATATAATGATGATGATATCATGATGAGATGATGATGGTGATGATGATGATGATATCATGATGATGATATCATGATGAGATGATGATGATGATGATGATATCATGATGAGATGATGATGATGAGATGATGATGATGATATCATGATGAGATGATGATGATGATGATATCATGATGAGATGATGATGATAATGATATCATGATGAGATGATGATGATGATGATGATGATGATATCATGATGAGATGATGATGATGATGATGATGATGATATCATGATGATGATATTATGATGAGATGATGATATCATGATGAGATGATGATGATGATATCATGATGATATGATGATGATGATATAATGATGATGATATCATGATGAGATGATGATGATGATGATATCATGATGAGATGATGATGATGATGATGATGATGATATCATGATGATGATATAATGATGATGATATTATGATGAAATGATGATGATATCATGATGAGATGATGATGATGATATCATGATGAGATGATGATGATGATGATAATGATGATGATGATGTTGATGATTATATCATGATGATGATATCATGATGGGATGATGATGAGATGATGATGATGATGATGATGATGATATCATGATGAGATGATAGTTATGATAGCATGATGAGATGATGATGA
Source organism: Pelodytes ibericus (assembly GCA_036172795.1). NCBI lineage: Eukaryota > Metazoa > Chordata > Amphibia > Anura > Pelodytidae > Pelodytes > Pelodytes ibericus. Next base: position 24,667,995 of record CM069866.1, read on the forward strand.
TGATGATGATATCATGATGAGATGATGATGATGATGATGATGATGATGATATCATGATGAGATGATGATGATGATAATGATGATGATGATGGTGATGATTTTATCATGATGATGATATCATGATGGGATGATGATGAGATGATGATGATGATGATATCATGATGAGATGATAGTGATGATAGCATGATGAGATGATGATGATGATATCATGATGAGATGATGATGATGATATAATGATGATGATATCATGATGAGATGATGATGATGATGATGATGATGATGATGATGATGATGATGATGATGATGATGATGATGATGATGATGATATCATGATGAGATGATGAGATGATGATGATGATGATGATGATGATGATGATGATATCATGATGATGATATCATGATGAGATGATGATATCATGATGATGATATCATGATGAGATGATGATGATGATATCATGATGATATGATGATGATGATATAATGATGATGATATCATGATGAGATGATGATGATATCATGATGATGATATCATGACGAAATGATGATGATGATGATGATGATGATGATGATGATGGTGATGATGATGATGATGATGATGATGATGATGATGATGATGATGATGATGATGATGGTGATGATGGTGATGATGATATCATGATGATGAGATGATGATGATGATGATGGTAATGATATCATGATGAGATGATGAGATGATGGTAATGATATCATGATGAGATGATGATGATGATGATGATGATGATGATGATGATGATATCATGATGATGATATCATGATGAGATGATGGTAATGATATCATGATGAGGAGATGATGATGATGATGATGATGATGATGATGATGATGATGATGATATCATGATGAGATGATGATGATGATGATATAATGATGATGATGATGATGATGATGATGATGATGATGATGATATCATGATGAGATGATGATGATGATATAATGATGATGATAAAATGATGAGATGATGATGATATCATGATGATGATATCATGACGTAATGATGATGATATCATGATGAGATGATGATGATGATGATATCATGATGAGATGATGATGATGATGATATCATGATGATGATATCATGATGAGATGATGGTAATGATATCATGATGAGATGATGATGATGATGATGATGATCATGATATCATGATGATGATATCATGATGAGATGATGGTAATGATATCATGATGAGATGATGATGATGATGATGATATCATGATGAGATGATCATGATGATGATGATGATATCATGATGAGATGATGATGGTGATGATGATGATGATATCATGATGATGATATCATGATGAGATGATGGTAATGATATCATGATGAGATGATGATGATGATGATGATGATGATCATGATATCATGATGATGATATCATGATGAGATGATGGTAATGATATCATGATGAGATGATGATGATGATGATGATATCATGATGAGATGATCATGATGATGATGATGATATCATGATGAGATGATGATGGTGATGATGATGATGATATCATGATGATGATATCATGATGATGATATCATGATGAGATGATGATGATGATGATGATGATGATATCATGATGAGATGATGATGATGAGATGATGATGATGATATCATGATGAGATGATGATGATGATGATATCATGATGAGATGATGATGATAATGATATCATGATGAGATGATGATGATGATGATGATGATATCATGATGAGATGATGATATCATGATGATGATATCATGATGATGATATCATGATGATGATATCATGATGAGATGATGATTATAATGATGATATCATGATGAGATGATGATGATGATGATGATGATGATGATATCATGATGAGATGATGATGATATAATGATGATGATATCATGATGAGATTATGATATCATGATGATGATATCATGATGAAATTATGATGATATCATGATGAGATGATGATGATGATATCATGATGAGATGATGATGATGATATAATGATGATGATATCATGATGAGATGATGATGATGATAATATCATGATGAGATGATGATGATGATGATGATGATGAGATGATGATGATGATATCATGATGAGATGATGGTAATGATATCATGATGAGATGATGATGATGATGATGATGATGATGATGATGATCATGATATCATGATGATGATATCATGATGAGATGATGGTAATGATATCATGATGAGATGATGATGATGATGATGACGATGATATCATGATGAGATGATCATGATGATGATGATGATATCATGATGAGATGATGATGATGATGATGATATCATAATGATGATATCATGATGAGATGATGATGGTGATGATGATGATGATGATATCATGATGATGATATCATGATGAGATGATGATGATGATGATGATATCATGATGAGATGATGATGATGAGATGATGATGATGATATCATGATGAGATGATGATGATGATGATATCATGATGAGATGATGATGATAATGATATCATGATGAGATGATGATATCATGATGATGATATCATGATGATGATATAATGATGATGATATCATGATGAGATGATGATTATAATGATGATATCATGATGAGATGATGATGATGATGATGATATCATGATGAGATGATGATGATGATATCATGATGAGATGATGATGATATAATGATGATGATATCATGATGAGATTATGATGATATCATGATGATGATATCATAATGAAATTATGATGATATCATGATGAGATGATGATGATGATATAATGATGATGATAAAATGATGAGATGATGATGATATCATGATGATGATATCATGACGAAATGATGATGATATCATGATGAGATGATGATAATGATGATATCATGATGAGATGATGATGATGATGATGATGATGATGATATCATGATGATGATATCATGATGAGATGATGGTAATGATATCATGATGAGATGATGATGATGATGATGATGATGATCATGATGAGATGATGATGGTGATGATGATGATGATATCATGATGATGATATCATGATGAGATGATGATGATGATGATGATATCATGATGAGATGATGATGATGAGATGATGATGATGATATCATGATGAGATGATGATGATGATGATGATGATATCATGATGAGATGATGATGATGAGATGATGATGATGATATCATGATGAGATGATGATGATGATGATATCATGATGAGATGATGATGATAATGATATCATGATGAGATGATGATGATGATGATATCATGATGAGATGATGATATCATGATGATGATATCATGATGATGATATAATGATGATGATATCATGATGAGATGATGATTATAATGATGATATCATGATGAAATGATGATGATGATGATGATGATGATGATGATGATGATGATGATGATATCATGATGAGATGATGATGATGATATCATGATGAGATGATGATGATATAATGATGATGATATCATGATGAGATTATGATGATATCATGATGATGATATCATGATGATGATGATGATGATGATGATGATGATGATATCATGATGAGATGATGATGATGATATAATGATGATGATAAAATGATGAGATGATGATGATATCATGATGATGATATCATGACGTAATGATGATGATATCATGATGAGATGATGATGATGATGATATCATGATGAGATGATGATGATGATGATATCATGATGATGATATCATGATGAGATGATGGTAATGATATCATGATGAGATGATGATGATGATGATGATGATCATGATATCATGATGATGATATCATGATGAGATGATGGTAATGATATCATGATGAGATGATGATGATGATGATGATATCATGATGAGATGATCATGATGATGATGATGATATCATGATGAGATGATGATGGTGATGATGATGATGATATCATGATGATGATATCATGATGAGATGATGGTAATGATATCATGATGAGATGATGATGATGATGATGATGATGATCATGATATCATGATGATGATATCATGATGAGATGATGGTAATGATATCATGATGAGATGATGATGATGATGATGATATCATGATGAGATGATCATGATGATGATGATGATATCATGATGAGATGATGATGGTGATGATGATGATGATATCATGATGATGATATCATGATGATGATATCATGATGAGATGATGATGATGATGATGATGATGATATCATGATGAGATGATGATGATGAGATGATGATGATGATATCATGATGAGATGATGATGATGATGATATCATGATGAGATGATGATGATAATGATATCATGATGAGATGATGATGATGATGATGATGATATCATGATGAGATGATGATATCATGATGATGATATCATGATGATGATATCATGATGATGATATCATGATGAGATGATGATTATAATGATGATATCATGATGAGATGATGATGATGATGATGATGATGATGATATCATGATGAGATGATGATGATATAATGATGATGATATCATGATGAGATTATGATATCATGATGATGATATCATGATGAAATTATGATGATATCATGATGAGATGATGATGATGATATCATGATGAGATGATGATGATGATATAATGATGATGATATCATGATGAGATGATGATGATGATAATATCATGATGAGATGATGATGATGATGATGATGATGAGATGATGATGATGATATCATGATGAGATGATGGTAATGATATCATGATGAGATGATGATGATGATGATGATGATGATGATGATGATCATGATATCATGATGATGATATCATGATGAGATGATGGTAATGATATCATGATGAGATGATGATGATGATGATGACGATGATATCATGATGAGATGATCATGATGATGATGATGATATCATGATGAGATGATGATGATGATGATGATATCATAATGATGATATCATGATGAGATGATGATGGTGATGATGATGATGATGATATCATGATGATGATATCATGATGAGATGATGATGATGATGATGATATCATGATGAGATGATGATGATGAGATGATGATGATGATATCATGATGAGATGATGATGATGATGATATCATGATGAGATGATGATGATAATGATATCATGATGAGATGATGATATCATGATGATGATATCATGATGATGATATAATGATGATGATATCATGATGAGATGATGATTATAATGATGATATCATGATGAGATGATGATGATGATGATGATATCATGATGAGATGATGATGATGATATCATGATGAGATGATGATGATATAATGATGATGATATCATGATGAGATTATGATGATATCATGATGATGATATCATAATGAAATTATGATGATATCATGATGAGATGATGATGATGATATAATGATGATGATAAAATGATGAGATGATGATGATATCATGATGATGATATCATGACGAAATGATGATGATATCATGATGAGATGATGATAATGATGATATCATGATGAGATGATGATGATGATGATGATTATGATATCATGATGATGATATCATGATGAGATGATGGTAATGATATCATGATGAGATGATGATGATGATGATGATGATGATCATGATGAGATGATGATGGTGATGATGATGATGATATCATGATGATGATATCATGATGAGATGATGATGATGATGATGATATCATGATGAGATGATGATGATGAGATGATGATGATGATATCATGATGAGATGATGATGATGATGATGATGATATCATGATGAGATGATGATGATGAGATGATGATGATGATATCATGATGAGATGATGATGATGATGATATCATGATGAGATGATGATGATAATGATATCATGATGAGATGATGATGATGATGATATCATGATGAGATGATGATATCATGATGATGATATCATGATGATGATATAATGATGATGATATCATGATGAGATGATGATTATAATGATGATATCATGATGAAATGATGATGATGATGATGATGATGATGATGATGATGATGATGATATCATGATGAGATGATGATGATGATATCATGATGAGATGATGATGATATAATGATGATGATATCATGATGAGATTATGATGATATCATGATGATGATATCATGATGAAATTATGATGATATCATGATGAGATGATGATGATGATATCATGATGAGATGATGATGATGATATAATGATGATGATATCATGATGAGATGATGATGATGATGATATCATGATGAGATGATGATGATGATGATGATGATGAGATGATGATGATGATATCATGATGAGATGATGGTAATGATATCATGATGAGATGATGATGATGATGATGATGATGATGATGATGATGATGATGATGATCATGATATCATGATGATGATATCATGATGAGATGATGGTAATGATATCATGATGAGATGATGATGATGATGATGATGATGATATCATGATGAGATGATCATGATGATGATGATGATGATATCATGATGAGATGATGATGATGATGATGATGATATCATGATGATGATATCATGATGAGATGATGATGGTGATGATGATGATGATGATATCATGATGATGATATCATGATGAGATGATGATGATGATGATGATATCATGATGAGATGATGATGATGAGATGATGATGATGATATCATGATGAGATGATGATGATGATGATATCATGATGAGATGATGATGATAATGATATCATGATGAGATGATGATGATGATGATGATGATATCATGATGAAATGATGATATCATGATGATGATATCATGATGATGATATAATGATGATGATATCATGATGAGATGATGATTATAATGATGATATCATGATGAGATGATGATGATGATGATGATATCATGATGAGATAATGATGATGATATCATGATGAGATGATGATGATATAATGATGATGATATCATGATGAGATTATGATGATATCATGATGATGATATCATAATGAAATTATGATGATATCATGATGAGATGATGATGATGATATAATGATGATGATAAAATGATGAGATGATGATGATATCATGATGATGATATCATGACGAAATGATGATGATATCATGATGAGATGATGATAATGATGATATCATGATGAGATGATGATGATGATGATGATGATATCATGATGATGATATCATGATGAGATGATGATGATGATGATGATATCATGATGATGATGATGATGATCATGATGAGATGATGATGGTGATGATGATGATGATATCATGATGATGATATCATGATGAGATGATGATGATGATGATGATATCATGATGAGATGATGATGATGAGATGATGATGATGATATCATGATGAGATGATGATGATGATATCATGATGAGATGATGATGATAATGATATCATGATGAGATGATGATGATGATGATGATATCATGATGAGATGATGATATCATGATGATGATATCATGATGATGATATAATGATGATGATATCATGATGATGATGATGATATCATGATGATGATATCATGATGAGATGATGATGATGATGATGATATCATGATGAGATGATGATGATGAGATGATGATGATGATATCATGATGAGATGATGATGATGATGATGATATCATGATGAGATGATGATGATAATGATATCATGATGAGATGATGATGATGATGATGATGATATCATGATGAGATGATGATGATGATGATGATGATGATGATATCATGATGATGATATTATGATGAGATGATGATATCATGATGAGATGATGATGATGATATCATGATGATATGATGATGATGATATAATGATGATGATATCATGATGAGATGATGATGATATCATGATGATGATATCATGACGAAATGATGATGATATCATGATGAGATGATGATGATGATGATATCATGATGAGATGATGATGATGATGATGATGATGATATCATGATGATGATATAATGATGATGATATCATGATGAAATGATGATGATATCATGATGAGATGATGATGATGATGATGATGATGATGATGATGATGATATCATGATGAGATGATGATGATGATGATAATGATGATGATGATGTTGATGATTATATCATGATGATGATATCATGATGGGATGATGATGAGATGATGATGATGATAATGATGATGATATCATGATGAGATGATAGTGATGATAGCATGATGAGATGATGATGATGATATCATGATGAGATGATGATGATGATGATGATGATGATATCATGATGAGATGATGATGATGATAATGATGATGATGATGGTGATGATTTTATCATGATGATGATATCATGATGGGATGATGATGAGATGATGATGATGATGATATCATGATGAGATGATAGTGATGATAGCATGATGAGATGATGATGATGATATCATGATGAGATGATGATGATGATATAATGATGATGATATCATGATGAGATGATGATGATGATGATGATGATGATGATGATGATGATGATGATATCATGATGAGATGATGATGATGATGATGATGATATCATGATGATGATATCATGATGAGATGATGATGATGATGATATGATGATGATATGATGATGATGATATAATGATGATGATATCATGATGAGATGATGATGATATCATGATGATGATATCATGACAAAATGATGATGATATCATGATGAGATGATGATGATGATATCATGATGAGATGATGATGATGATGATGATGATGATGATGATGATGATGGTGATGATGGTGATGATGATATCATGATGATGAGATGATGATGATGATGATGGTAATGATATCATGATGAGATGATGAGATGATGGTAATGATATCATGATGAGATGATGATGATGATGATGATGATGATCATGATATCATGATGATGATATCATGATGAGATGATGGTAATGATATCATGATGAGATGATGATGATGATGATGATGATATCATGATGAGATGATCATGATGATGATGATGATATCATGATGAGATGATGATGATGATGATGATGATATCATGATGATGATATCATGATGAGATGATGATGGTGATGATGATGATGATATCATGATGATGATATCATGATGAGATGATGATGATGATGATGATATCATGATGAGATGATGATGATGAGATGATGATGATGATATCATGATGAGATGATGATGATGATGATGATGATATCATGATGATGATATCATGATGAGATGATGATGGTGATGATGATGATGATATCATGATGATGATATCATGATGATGATATCATGATGAGATGATGATGATGATATCATGATGAGATGATGATGATGATGAGATGATGATGATGATATCATGATGAGATGATGATGATGATATCATGATGAGATGATGATGATAATGATATCATGATGAGATGATGATGATGATGATGATGATATCATGATGAGATGATGATATCATGATGATGATATCATGATGATGATATAATGATGATGATATCATGATGAGATGATGATGGTGATGATGATGATGATATCATGATGATGATATCATGATGAGATGATGATGATGATGATGATATCATGATGAGATGATGATGATGAGATGATGATGATGATATCATGATGAGATGATGATGATGATGATATCATGATGAGATGATGATGATAATGATATCATGATGAGATGATGATGATGATGATGATGATGATGATGATATCATGATGAGATGATGATGATGATGATGATGATGATGATATCATGATGATGATATTATGATGAGATGATGATATCATGATGAGATGATGATGATGATATCATGATGATATGATGATGATGATATAATGATGATGATATCATGATGAGATGATGATGATGATGATATCATGATGAGATGATGATGATGATGATGATGATATCATGATGATGATATAATGATGATGATATTATGATGAAATGATGATGATATCATGATGAGATGATGATGATGATATCATGATGAGATGATGATGATGATGATAATGATGATGATGATGTTGATGATTATATCATGATGATGATATCATGATGGGATGATGATGAGATGATGATGATGATGATGATGATGATGATATCATGATGAGATGATAGTGATGATAGCATGATGAGATGATGATGATGATGATGATATCATGATGAGATGATGATGATGATGATGATGATGATATCATGATGAGATGATGATGATGATAATGATGATGATGATGATGGTGATGATTTTATCATGATGATGATATCATGATGGGATGATGATGAGATGATGATGATGATGATATCATGATGAGATGATAGTGATGATAGCATGATGAGATGATGATGATGATATCATAATGAGATGATGATGATGATATAATGATGATGATATCATGATGAGATGATGATGATGATGATGATGATGATGATGATGATGATGATGATATCATGATGAGATGATGAGATGATGATGATGATGATGATGATGATGATGATGATGATGATGATATCATGATGATGATATCATGATGAGATGATGATATCATGATGATGATATCATGATGAGATGATGATGATGATATCATGATGATATGATGATGATGATATAATGATGATGATATCATGATGAGATGATGATGATATCATGATGATGATATCATGACGAAATGATGATGATGATGATGATGATGATGATGATGATGATGATGATGGTGATGATGATGATGATGATGATGATGATGATGATGATGATGATGATGATGGTGATGATGGTGATGATGATATCATGATGATGAGATGATGATGATGATGATGGTAATGATATCATGATGAGATGATGAGATGATGGTAATGATATCATGATGAGATGATGATGATGATGATGATGATGATGATATCATGATGATGATATCATGATGAGATGATGGTAATGATATCATGATGAGATGATGATGATGATGATGATGATGATGATGATGATGATGATATCATGATGAGATGATGATGATGATATAATGATGATGATGATGATGATGATGATGATGATGATATCATGATGAGATGATGATGATGATATAATGATGATGATAAAATGATGAGATGATGATGATATCATGATGATGATATCATGACGTAATGATGATGATATCATGATGAGATGATGATGATGATGATATCATGATGAGATGATGATGATGATGATATCATGATGATGATATCATGATGAGATGATGGTAATGATATCATGATGAGATGATGATGATGATGATGATGATCATGATATCATGATGATGATATCATGATGAGATGATGGTAATGATATCATGATGAGATGATGATGATGATGATGATATCATGATGAGATGATCATGATGATGATGATGATATCATGATGAGATGATGATGGTGATGATGATGATGATGATATCATGATGATGATATCATGATGAGATGATGGTAATGATATCATGATGAGATGATGATGATGATGATGATGATGATCATGATATCATGATGATGATATCATGATGAGATGATGGTAATGATATCATGATGAGATGATGATGATGATGATGATATCATGATGAGATGATCATGATGATGATGATGATATCATGATGAGATGATGGTGGTGATGATGATGATGATATCATGATGATGATATCATGATGATGATATCATGATGAGATGATGATGATGATGATGATGATATCATGATGAGATGATGATGATGAGATGATGATGATGATATCATGATGAGATGATGATGATGATGATATCATGATGAGATGATGATGATAATGATATCATGATGAGATGATGATGATGATGATGATGATATCATGATGAGATGATGATATCATGATGATGATATCATGATGATGATATCATGATGATGATATCATGATGAGATGATGATTATAATGATGATATCATGATGAGATGATGATGATGATGATGATGATGATGATATCATGATGAGATGATGATGATATAATGATGATGATATCATGATGAGATTATGATGATATCATGATGATGATATCATGATGAAATTATGATGATATCATGATGAGATGATGATGATGATATCATGATGAGATGATGATGATGATATAATGATGATGATATCATGATGAGATGATGATGATGATAATATCATGATGAGATGATGATGATGATGATGAGATGATGATGATGATATCATGATGAGATGATGGTAATGATATCATGATGAGATGATGATGATGATGATGATGATGATGATGATCATGATATCATGATGATGATATCATGATGAGATGATGGTAATGATATCATGATGAGATGATGATGATGATGATGACGATGATATCATGATGAGATGATCATGATGATGATGATGATATCATGATGAGATGATGATGATGATGATGATATCATGATGATGATATCATGATGAGATGATGATGGTGATGATGATGATGATGATATCATGATGATGATATCATGATGAGATGATGATGATGATGATGATATCATGATGAGATGATGATGATGAGATGATGATGATGATATCATGATGAGATGATGATGATGATGATATCATGATGAGATGATGATGATAATGATATCATGATGAGATGATGATATCATGATGATGATATCATGATGATGATATAATGATGATGATATCATGATGAGATGATGATTATAATGATGATATCATGATGAGATGATGATGATGATGATGATATCATGATGAGATGATGATGATGATATCATGATGAGATGATGATGATATAATGATGATGATATCATGATGAGATTATGATGATATCATGATGATGATATCATAATGAAATTATGATGATATCATGATGAGATGATGATGATGATATAATGATGATGATAAAATGATGAGATGATGATGATATCATGATGATGATATCATGACGAAATGATGATGATATCATGATGAGATGATGATAATGATGATATCATGATGAGATGATGATGATGATGATGATGATATCATGATGATGATATCATGATGAGATGATGGTAATGATATCATGATGAGATGATGATGATGATGATGATGATGATCATGATGAGATGATGATGGTGATGATGATGATGATATCATGATGATGATATCATGATGAGATGATGATGATGATGATGATGATATCATGATGAGATGATGATGATGAGATGATGATGATGATATCATGATGAGATGATGATGATGATGATGATGATATCATGATGAGATGATGATGATGAGATGATGATGATGATATCATGATGAGATGATGATGATGATGATATCATGATGAGATGATGATGATAATGATATCATGATGAGATGATGATGATGATGATATCATGATGAGATGATGATATCATGATGATGATATCATGATGATGATATAATGATGATGATATCATGATGAGATGATGATTATAATGATGATATCATGATGAGATGATGATGATGATGATGATGATGATGATGATATCATGATGAGATGATGATGATGATATCATGATGAGATGATGATGATATAATGATGATATCATGATGATGATATAATGATGATGATATCATGATGAGATGATGATTATAATGATGATATCATGATGAGATGATGATGATGATGATGATGATGATGATGATATCATGATGAGATGATGATGATGATGATGATATCATGATGATGATATCATGATGAGATGATGATGGTGATGATGATGATGATGATATCATGATGATGATATCATGATGAGATGATGATGATGATGATGATATCATGATGAGATGATGATGATGAGATGATGATGATGATATCATGATGAGATGATGATGATGATGATATCATGATGATGATATCATGATGAGATAATGGTAATGATATCATGATGAGATGATGATGATGATGATGATGATGATGATCATGATGAGATGATGATGGTGATGATGATGATGATATCATGATGATGATATCATGATGAGATGATGATGATGATGATGATATCATGATGAGATGATGATGATGAGATGATGATGATGATATCATGATGAGATGATGATGATGATGATGATGATATCATGATGAGATGATGATGATGAGATGATGATGATGATATCATGATGAGATGATGATGATGATGATATCATGATGAGATGATGATGATAATGATATCATGATGAGATGATGATGATGATGATATCATGATGAGATGATGATATCATGATGATGATATCATGATGATGATATCATGATGATGATATCATGATGAGATGATGATTATAATGATGATATCATGATGAAATGATGATGATGATGATGATGATGATGATGATGATGATATCATGATGAGATGATGATGATGATATCATGATGAGATGATGATGATATAATGATGATGATATCATGATGAGATTATGATGATATCATGATGATGATATCATGATGATGATATCATGATGAAATTATGATGATATCATGATGAGATGATGATGATGATATCATGATGAGATGATGATGATGATATAATGATGATGATATCATGATGAGATGATGATGATGATGATATCATGATGAGATGATGATGATGATGATGAGATGATGATGATGATATCATGATGAGATGATGGTAATGATATCATGATGAGATGATGATGATGATGATGATGATGATGATGATGATGATGATGATCATGATATCATGATGATGATATCATGATGAGATGATGGTAATGATATCATGATGAGATGATGATGATGATGATGATGATGATATCATGATGAGATGATCATGATGATGATGATGATATCATGATGAGATGATGATGATGATGATGATATCATGATGATGATATCATGATGAGATGATGATGGTGATGATGATGATGATGATATCATGATGATGATATCATGATGAGATGATGATGATGATGATGATATCATGATGAGATGATGATGATGAGATGATGATGATGATATCATGATGAGATGATGATGATGATGATATCATGATGAGATGATGATGATAATGATATCATGATGAGATGATGATGATGATGATGATGATATCATGATGAAATGATGATATCATGATGATGATATCATGATGATGATATAATGATGATGATATCATGATGAGATGATGATTATAATGATGATATCATGATGAGATGATGATGATGATGATGATATCATGATGAGATAATGATGATGATATCATGATGAGATGATGATGATATAATGATGATGATATCATGATGAGATTATGATGATATCATGATGATGATATCATAATGAAATTATGATGATATCATGATGAGATGATGATGATGATATAATGATGATGATAAAATGATGAGATGATGATGATATCATGATGATGATATCATGACGAAATGATGATGATATCATGATGAGATGATGATAATGATGATATCATGATGAGATGATGATGATGATGATGATGATATCATGATGATGATATCATGATGAGATGATGGTAATGATATCATGATGAGATGATGATGATGATGATGATCATGATGAGATGATGATGGTGATGATGATGATGATATCATGATGATGATATCATGATGAGATGATGATGATGATGATGATATCATGATGAGATGATGATGAGATGATGATGATGATATCATGATGAGATGATGATGATGATATCATGATGAGATGATGATGATAATGATATCATGATGAGATGATGATGATGATGATGATATCATGATGAGATGATGATATCATGATGATGATATCATGATGATGATATAATGATGATGATATCATGATGATGATGATGATATCATGATGATGATATCATGATGAGATGATGATGATGATGATGATATCATGATGAGATGATGATGATGAGATGATGATGATGATATCATGATGAGATGATGATGATGATGATGATGATGATATCATGATGAGATGATGATGATAATGATATCATGATGAGATGATGATGATGATGATGATGATGATGATGATATCATGATGAGATGATGATGATGATGATGATGATGATATCATGATGATGATATTATGATGAGATGATGATATCATGATGAGATGATGATGATGATATCATGATGATATGATGATGATGATATAATGATGATGATATCATGATGAGATGATGATGATATCATGATGATGATATCATGACGAAATGATGATGATATCATGATGAGATGATGATGATGATGATATCATGATGAGATGATGATGATGATGATGATATCATGATGATGATATAATGATGATGATATCATGATGAAATGATGATGATATCATGATGAGATGATGATGATGATGATGATGATGATGATGATATCATGATGAGATGATGATGATGATGATAATGATGATGATGATGTTGATGATTATATCATGATGATGATATCATGATGGGATGATGATGAGATGATGATGATGATGATGATGATGATATCATGATGAGATGATAGTGATGATAGCATGATGAGATGATGATGATGATATCATGATGAGATGATGATGATGATGATGATGATGATATCATGATGAGATGATGATGATGATAATGATGATGATGATGGTGATGATTTTATCATGATGATGATATCATGATGGGATGATGATGAGATGATGATGATATCATGATGAGATGATAGTGATGATAGCATGATGAGATGATGATGATGATATCATGATGAGATGATGATGATGATATAATGATGATGATATCATGATGAGATGATGATGATGATGATGATGATGATGATGATGATGATATCATGATGAGATGATGATGATGATGATGATGATATCATGATGATGATATCATGATGAGATGATGATGATGATGATATGATGATGATATGATGATGATGATATAATGATGATGATATCATGATGAGATGATGATGATATCATGATGATGATATCATGACGAAATGATGATGATATCATGATGAGATGATGATGATGATATCATGATGAGATGATGATGATGATGATGATGATGATGATGATGATGATGATGATGATGGTGATGATGGTGATGATGATATCATGATGATGAGATGATGATGATGATGATGGTAATGATATCATGATGAGATGATGAGATGATGGTAATGATATCATGATGAGATGATGATGATGATGATGATGATGATGATGATGATGATGATATCATGATGATGATATCATGATGAGATGATGGTAATGATATCATGATGAGATGATGATGATGATGATGATGATGATTATGATATCATGATGAGATGATGATGATGATATAATGATGATGATGATGATGATGATATCATGATGAGATGATGATGATGATGATATAATGATGATGATAAAATGATGAGATGATGATGATATCATGATGATTATATCATGACGTAATGATGATGATATCATGATGAGATTATGATGATATCATGATGATGATATCATGATGATGATATCATGATGAAATTATGATGATATCATGATGAGATGATGATGATGATATCATGATGAGATGATGATGATGATATAATGATGATGATATCATGATGAGATGATGATGATGATGATATCATGATGAGATGATGATGATGATGATGAGATGATGATGATGATATCATGATGAGATGATGGTAATGATATCATGATGAGATGATGATGATGATGATGATGATGATGATGATGATGATGATGATGATGATCATGATATCATGATGATGATATCATGATGAGATGATGGTAATGATATCATGATGAGATGATGATGATGATGATGATGATGATATCATGATGAGATGATCATGATGATGATGATGATATCATGATGAGATGATGATGATGATGATGATATCATGATGATGATATCATGATGAGATGATGATGGTGATGATGATGATGATGATATCATGATGATGATATCATGATGAGATGATGATGATGATGATGATATCATGATGAGATGATGATGATGAGATGATGATGATGATATCATGATGAGATGATGATGATGATGATATCATGATGAGATGATGATGATAATGATATCATGATGAGATGATGATGATGATGATGATGATGATATCATGATGAAATGATGATATCATGATGATGATATCATGATGATGATATAATGATGATGATATCATGATGAGATGATGATTATAATGATGATATCATGATGAGATGATGATGATGATGATGATATCATGATGAGATAATGATGATGATATCATGATGAGATGATGATGATATAATGATGATGATATCATGATGAGATTATGATGATATCATGATGAAATGATGATATCATGATGATGATATCATGATGATGATATAATGATGATGATATCATGATGAGATGATGATTATAATGATGATATCATGATGAGATGATGATGATGATGATGATATCATGATGAGATAATGATGATGATATCATGATGAGATGATGATGATATAATGATGATGATATCATGATGAGATTATGATGATATCATGATGATGATATCATAATGAAATTATGATGATATCATGATGAGATGATGATGATGATATAATGATGATGATAAAATGATGAGATGATGATGATATCATGATGATGATATCATGACGAAATGATGATGATATCATGATGAGATGATGATAATGATGATATCATGATGAGATGATGATGATGATGATGATGATATCATGATGATGATATCATGATGAGATGATGGTAATGATATCATGATGAGATGATGATGATGATGATCATGATGAGATGATGATGGTGATGATGATGATGATATCATGATGATGATATCATGATGAGATGATGATGATGATGATGATATCATGATGAGATGATGATGATGAGATGATGATGATGATATCATGATGAGATGATGATGATGATATCATGATGAGATGATGATGATAATGATATCATGATGAGATGATGATGATGATGATGATATCATGATGAGATGATGATATCATGATGATGATATCATGATGATGATATAATGATGATGATATCATGATGATGATGATGATATCATGATGATGATATCATGATGAGATGATGATGATGATGATGATATCATGATGAGATGATGATGATGAGATGATGATGATGATATCATGATGAGATGATGATGATGATGATGATGATGATATCATGATGAGATGATGATGATAATGATATCATGATGAGATGATGATGATGATGATGATGATGATGATGATGATATCATGATGAGATGATGATGATGATGATGATGATGATGATATCATGATGATGATATTATGATGAGATGATGATATCATGATGAGATGATGATGATGATATCATGATGATATGATGATGATGATATAATGATGATGATATCATGATGAGATGATGATGATATCATGATGATGATATCATGACGAAATGATGATGATATCATGATGAGATGATGATGATGATGATATCATGATGAGATGATGATGATGATGATGATATCATGATGATGATATAATGATGATGATATCATGATGAAATGATGATGATATCATGATGAGATGATGATGATGATGATGATGATGATGATGATGATGATATCATGATGAGATGATGATGATGATGATAATGATGATGATGATGTTGATGATTATATCATGATGATGATATCATGATGGGATGATGATGAGATGATGATGATGATGATGATGATGATGATGATGATATCATGATGAGATGATAGTGATGATAGCATGATGAGATGATGATGATGATATCATGATGAGATGATGATGATGATGATGATGATGATGATGATGATATCATGATGAGATGATGATGATGATAATGATGATGATGATGGTGATGATTTTATCATGATGATGATATCATGATGGGATGATGATGAGATGATGATGATGATGATATCATGATGAGTTGATAGTGATGATAGCATGATGAGATGATGATGATGATATCATGATGAGATGATGATGATGATATAATGATGATGATGATATCATGATGAGATGATGATGATGATGATGATGATGATGATGATGATGATATCATGATGAGATGATGATGATGATGATGATGATGATGATATCATGATGATGATATCATGATGAGATGATGATGATGATGATATGATGATGATATGATGATGATGATATAATGATGATGATATCATGATGAGATGATGATGATATCATGATGATGATATCATGACGAAATGATGATGATATCATGATGAGATGATGATGATGATATCATGATGAGATGATGATGATGATGATGATGATGATGATGATGATGATGATGATGGTGATGATGGTGATGATGATATCATGATGATGAGATGATGATGATGATGATGGTAATGATATCATGATGAGATGATGAGATGATGGTAATGATATCATGATGAGATGATGATGATGATGATGATGATGATGATGATGATATCATGATGATGATATCATGATGAGATGATGGTAATGATATCATGATGAGATGATGATGATGATGATGATGATGATTATGATATCATGATGAGATGATGATGATGATATAATGATGATGATGATGATGATGATGATATCATGATGAGATGATGATGATGATATAATGATGATGATAAAATGATGAGATGATGATGATATCATGATGATTATATCATGACGTAATGATGATGATATCATGATGAGATGATGATATCATGATGAGATGATGATGATGATGATATCATGATGATGATATCATGATGAGATGATGGTAATGATATCATGATGAGATGATGATGATGATGATGATGATCATGATATCATGATGATGATATCATGATGAGATGATGGTAATGATATCATGATGAGATGATGATGATGATATCATGATGAGATGATCATGATGATGATGATGATATCATGATGAGATGATGATGGTGATGATGATGATGATATCATGATGAGATGATGATGATGATGATGATGATATCATGATGAGATGATGATGATGAGATGATGATGATGATATCATGATGAGATGATGATGATGATGATATCATGATGAGATGATGATGATAATGATATCATGATGAGATGATGATATCATGATGATGATATCATGATGATGATATAATGATGATGATATCATGATGAGATGATGATTATAATGATGATGATATCATGATGAGATGATGATTATAATGATGATATCATGATGAGATGATGATGATGATGATGATGATTATATCATGATGAGATGATGATGATGATATCATGATGAGATGATGATGATATAATGATGATGATATCATGATGAGATTATGATGATATCATGATGATGATATCATGATGAAATTATGATGATATCATGATGAGATGATGATGATGATATCATGATGAGATGATGATGATGATATAATGATGAGATGATGATGATGATATCATGATGATATGATGATGATGATATAATGATGATGATATCATGATGAGATGATGATGATATCATGATGATGATATCATGACGAAATGATGATGATATCATGATGAGATGATGATGATGATATCATGATGAGATGATGATGATGATGATGATGATGATGATGATGGTGATGATGGTGATGATGATATCATGATGATGAGATGATGATGATGATGATGATGGTAATGATATCATGATGATATGATGAGATGATGGTAATGATATCATGATGAGATGATGATGATGATGATGATGATGATGATGATGATGATGATGATGATGATATCATGATGATGATATCATGATGAGATGATGGTAATGATATCATTATGAGATGATGATGATGATGATGATGATGATGATGATATCATGATGAGATGATGATGATGATATAATGATGATGATGATGATGATGATGATGATGATATCATGATGAGATGATGATGATGATATAATGATGATGATAAAATGATGAGATGATGATGATATCATGATGATGATATCATGACGTAATGATGATGATATCATGATGAGATGATGATGATGATGATATCATGATGAGATGATGATGATGATGATATCATGATGATGATATCATGAGGAGATGATGGTAATGATATCATGATGAGATGATGATGATGATGATGATGATGATCATGATATCATGATGATGATATCATGATGAGATGATGGTAATGATATCATGATGAGATGATGATGATGATGATGATATCATGATGAGATGATCATGATGATGATGATGATATCATGATGAGATGATGATGGTGATGATGATGATGATATCATGATGATGATATCATGATGAGATGATGATGATGATGATGATATCATGATGAGATGATGATGATGAGATGATGATGATGATATCATGATGAGATGATGATGATGATGATATCATGATGAGATGATGATGATAATGATATCATGATGAGATGATGATGATGATGATGATGATATCATGATGAGATGATGATATCATGATGATGATATCATGATGATGATATAATGATGATGATATCATGATGAGATGATGATTATAATGATGATATCATGATGAGATGATGATGATGATGATGATGATGATGATATCATGATGAGATGATGATGATGATATCATGATGAGATGATGATGATGATATCATGATGAGATGATGATGATATAATGATGATGATATCATGATGAGATTATGATGATATCATGATGATGATATCATGATGAAATTATGATGATATCATGATGAGATGATGATGATGATATCATGATGAGATGATGATGATGATATAATGATGATGATATCATGATGAGATGATGATGATGATGATATCATGATGAGATGATGATGATGATGATGATGATGATGGTGATGATGGTGATGATGATATCATGATGATGATATCATGATGAGATGATGGTAATGATATCATGATGAGATGATGAGATGATGGTAATGATATCATGATGAGATGATGATGATGATGATGATGATGATGATGATGATGATATCATGATGAGATGATGGTAATGATATCATGATGAGATGATGATGATGATGATGATGATGATGATGATGATGATGATGATGATGATATCATGATGAGATGATGATGATGATATAATGATGATGATGATGATGATGATGATGATATCATGATGAGATGATGATGATGATATAATGATGATGATAAAATGATGAGATGATGATGATATCATGATGATGATATCATGACGTAATGATGATGATATCATGATGAGATGATGATGATGATGATATCATGATGAGATGATGATGATGATGATGATGATATCATGATGATGATATCATGATGAGATGATGGTAATGATATCATGATGAGATGATGATGATGATGATGATGATGATGATGATGATCATGATATCATGATGATGATATCATGATGAGATGATGGTAATGATATCATGATGAGATGATGATGATGATGATGATATCATGATGAGATGATCATGATGATGATGATGATATCATGATGAGATGATGATGGTGATGATGATGATGATATCATGATGATGATATCATGATGATGATATCATGATGAGATGATGATGATGATGATGATGATATCATGATGAGATGATGATGATGAGATGATGATGATGATATCATGATGAGATGATGATGATGATGATATCATGATGAGATGATGATGATAATGATATCATGATGAGATGATGATGATGATGATGATGATGATATCATGATGAGATGATGATATCATGATGATGATATCATGATGATGATATAATGATGATGATATCATGATGAGATGATGATTATAATGATGATATCATGATGAGATGATGATGATGATGATGATGATGATGATATCATGATGAGATGATGATGATGATATCATGATGAGATGATGATGATATAATGATGATGATATCATGATGAGATTATGATGATATCATGATGATGATATCATGATGAAATTATGATGATATCATGATGAGATGATGATGATGATATCATGATGAGATGATGATGATGATATAATGATGATGATATCATGATGAGATGATGATGATGATGATATCATGATGAGATGATGATGATGATGATGATGATGAGATGATGATGATATCATGATGAGATGATGGTAATGATATCATGATGAGATGATGATGATGATGATGATGATGATGATGATGATGATGATGATGATGATCATGATATCATGATGATGATATCATGATGAGATGATGGTAATGATATCATGATGAGATGATGATGATGATGATGATATCATGATGAGATGATCATGATGATGATGATGATATCATGATGAGATGATGATGATGATGATGATATCATGATGATGATATCATGATGAGATGATGATGGTGATGATGATGATGATGATATCATGATGATGATATCATGATGAGATGATGATGGTGATGATGATGATGATGATATCATGATGATGATATCATGATGAGATGATGATGATGATGATGATATCATGATGAGATGATGATGATGAGATGATGATGATGATATCATGATGAGATGATGATGATGATGATATCATGATGAGATGATGATGATAATGATATCATGATGAGATGATGATGATGATGATGATGATATCATGATGAAATGATGATATCATGATGATGATATCATGATGATGATATAATGATGATGATATCATGATGAGATGATGATTATAATGATGATATCATGATGAGATGATGATGATGATGATGATATCATGATGAGATGATGATGATGATATCATGATGAGATGATGATGATATAATGATGATGATATCATGATGAGATTATGATGATATCATGATGATGATATCATAATGAAATTATGATGATATCATGATGAGATGATGATGATGATATAATGATG
Organism: Pelodytes ibericus; assembly: GCA_036172795.1. Taxonomy (NCBI): domain Eukaryota; kingdom Metazoa; phylum Chordata; class Amphibia; order Anura; family Pelodytidae; genus Pelodytes; species Pelodytes ibericus. Next base: position 24,692,926 of record CM069866.1, read on the forward strand.
ATGATAAAATGATGAGATGATGATGATATCATGATGATGATATCATGACGAAATGATGATGATATCATGATGAGATGATGATAATGATGATATCATGATGAGATGATGATGATGATGATATCATGATGAGATGATGATGATATAATGATGATGATATCATGATGAGATGATGATGATATCATGATGATGATATCATGATGAAATTATGATGATATCATGATGAGATGATGATGATGATATCATGATGAGATGATGATGATGATATAATGATGATGATATCATGATGAGATGATGATGATGATGATATCATGATGAGATGATGATGATGATGATGATGATGAGATGATGATGATGATATCATGATGAGATGATGGTAATGATATCATGATGAGATGATGATGATGATGATGATGATGATGATGATCATGATATCATGATGATGATATCATGATGAGATGATGGTAATGATATCATGATGAGATGATGATGATGATGATATCATGATGAGATGATCATGATGATGATGATGATATCATGATGAGATGATGATGATGATGATGATATCATGATGATGATATCATGATGAGATGATGATGGTGATGATGATGATGATGATATCATGATGATGATATCATGATGAATTGATGATGATGATGATGATATCATGATGAGATGATGATGATGATGATATCATGATGAGATGATGATGATGATGATGATATCATGATGAGATGATGATGATAATGATATCATGATGAGATGATGATGATGATGATATCATGATGAAATGATGATATCATGATGATGATATCATGATGATGATATAATGATGATGATATCATGATGAGATGATGATTATAATGATGATATCATGATGAGATGATGATGATGATGATGATATCATGATGAGATGATGATGATGATATCATGATGAGATGATGATGATATAATGATGATGATATCATGATGAGATTATGATGATATCATGATGATGATATCATAATGAAATTATGATGATATCATGATGAGATGATGATGATGATGATATAATGATGATGATAAAATGATGAGATGATGATGATATCATGATGATGATATCATGACGAAATGATGATGATATCATGATGAGATGATGATAATGATGATATCATGATGAGATGATGATGATGATGATGATGATATCATGATGATGATATCATGATGAGATGATGGTAATGATATCATGATGAGATGATGATGATGATGATGATGATGATGATCATGATATCATGATGATGATATCATGATGAGATGATGGTAATGATATCATGATGAGATGATGATGATGATGATGATGATGATATCATGATGAGATGATCATGATGATGATGATGATATCATGATGAGATGATGATGATGATGATGATATCATGATGATGATATAATGATGATGATATCATGATGAGATGATGATGGTGATGATGATGATGATATCATGATGATGATATCATGATGAGATGATGATGATGATGATGATGATGATATCATGATGAGATGATGATGATGAGATGATGATGATGATATCATGATGAGATGATGATGATGATGATATCATGATGAGATGATGATGATAATGATATCATGATGAGATGATGATGATGATGATGATGATGATATCATGATGAGATGATGATGATGATGATGATGATGATGATATCATGATGATGATATTATGATGAGATGATGATATCATGATGAGATGATGATGATGATATCATGATGATATGATGATGATGATATAATGATGATGATATCATGATGAGATGATGATGATATCATGATGATGATATCATGACGAAATGATGATGATATCATGATGAGATGATGATGATGATGATATCATGATGAGATGATGATGATGATGATGATGATGATATCATGATGATGATATAATGATGATGATATCATGATGAAATGATGATGATATCATGATGAGATGATGATGATGATGATGATGATGATGATGATATCATGATGAGATGATGATGATGATGATATCATGATGAGATGATGATGATGATATCATGATGATGATATCATGATGAGATGATGATGATGATGAAATGATGATGATATCATGATGAGATGATGATGATGATGATGATGATGATGATATCATGATGAGATGATGATGATGATGATGATAATGATGATGATGATGTTGATGATTATATCATGATGATGATATCATGATGGGATGATGATGAGATGATGATGATGATGATGATGATATCATGATGAGATGATAGTGATGATAGCATGATGAGATGATGATGATGATATCATGATGAGATGATGATGATGATGATGATGATGATGATGATGATGATGATGATGATGATATCATGATGAAATGATGATATAATGATGATGATATAATGATGATGATATCATGATGAGATGATGATTATAATGATGATATCATGATGAGATGATGATGATGATGATGATATCATGATGAAATGATGATATAATGATGATGATATAATGATGATGATATAATGATGATGATATCATGATGAGATGATGATTATAATGATGATATCATGATGAGATGATGATGATGATGATGATGATATCATGATGAGATGATGATGATGATGATATCATGATGAGATGATGATGATATAATGATGATGATATCATGATGAGATTATGATGATATCATGATGATGATATCATGATGAAATTATGATGATATCATGATGAGATGATGATGATGATATAATGATGATGATAAAATGATGAGATGATGATGATATCATGATGATGATATCATGACGAAATGATGATGATATCATGATGAGATGATGATAATGATGATATCATGATGAGATGATGATGATGATGATGATGATATCATGATGATGATATCATGATGAGATGATGGTAATGATATCATGATGAGATGATGATGATGATGATGATATCATGATGAGATGATCATGATGATGATGATGATATCATGATGAGATGATGATGATGATGATGATATCATGATGATGATATCATGATGAGATGATGATGGTGATGATGATGATGATATCATGATGATGATATCATGATGAGATGATGATGATGATATCATGATGAGATGATGATGATGAGATGATGATGATGATATCATGATGAGATGATGATGATGATGATATCATGATGAGATGATGATAATAATGATATCATGATGAGATGATGATGATGATGATGATGATATCATGATGATGATATCATGATGAGATGATGGTAATGATATCATGATGAGATGATGATGATGATGATGATATCATGATGAGATGATCATGATGATGATGATGATATCATGATGAGATGATGATGATGATGATGATATCATGATGATGATATCATGATGAGATGATGATGGTGATGATGATGATGATATCATGATGATGATATCATGATGAGATGATGATGATGATATCATGATGAGATGATGATGATGAGATGATGATGATGATATCATGATGAGATGATGATGATGATGATGATGATATCATGATGAGATGATGATAATAATGATATCATGATGAGATGATGATGATGATGATGATGATATCATGATGAGATGATGATATCATGATGATGATATCATGATGATGATATAATGATGATGATATAATGATGATGATATCATGATGAGATGATGATGGTGATGATGATGATGATGATATCATGATGAGATGATGATGATGATGATATCATTATGAGATGATGATGATAATGATATCATGATGAGATGATGATGATGATGATGATGATGATGATATCATGATGAGATGATGATGATGATGATGATGATGATGATGATATCATGATGATGATATTATGATGAGATGATGATATCATGATGAGATGATGATGATGATATCATGATGATATGATGATGATGATATAATGATGATGATATCATGATGAGATGATGATATCATGATGATGATATCATGACGAAATGATAATGATATCATGATGAGATGATGATGATGATGATGATGATGATATCATGATGAAATGATGATATCATGATGATGATATCATGATGATGATATAATGATGATGATATCATGATGAGATGATGATTATAATGATGATATCATGATGAGATGATGATGATGATGATGATATCATGATGAGATGATGATGATGATATCATGATGAGATGATGATGATATAATGATGATGATATCATGATGAGATTATGATGATATCATGATGATGATATCATAATGAAATTATGATGATATCATGATGAGATGATGATGATGATATAATGATGATGATAAAATGATGAGATGATGATGATATCATGATGATGATATCATGACGAAATGATGATGATATCATGATGAGATGATGATAATGATGATATCATGATGAGATGATGATGATGATGATGATGATATCATGATGATGATATCATGATGAGATGATGGTAATGATATCATGATGAGATGATGATGATGATGATGATGATGATGATGATCATGATATCATGATGATGATATCATGAGGAGATGATGGTAATGATATCATGATGAGATGATGATGATGATGATGATGATGATATCATGATGAGATGATCATGATGATGATGATGATATCATGATGAGATGATGATGATGATGATGATGATATCATGATGATGATATCATGATGAGATGATGATGGTGATGATGATGATGATATCATGATGATGATATCATGATGAGATGATGATGATGATGATGATATCATGATGAGATGATGATGATGAGATGATGATGATGATATCATGATGAGATGATGATGATGATGATATCATGATGAGATGATGATGATAATGATATCATGATGAGATGATGATGATGATGATGATATCATGATGAGATGATGATATCATGATGATGATATCATGATGATGATATAATGATGATGATATCATGATGAGATGATGATGGTGATGATGATGATGATATCATGATGATGATATCATGATGAGATGATGATGATGATGATGATGATGATATCATGATGAGATGATGATGATGAGATGATGATGATGATATCATGATGAGATGATGATGATGATGATGATGATATCATGATGAGATGATGATGATAATGATATCATGATGAGATGATGATGATGATGATGATGATGATGATATCATGATGAGATGATGATGATGATGATGATGATGATGATATCATGATGATGATATTATGATGAGATGATGATATCATGATGAGATGATGATGATGATATCATGATGATATGATGATGATGATATAATGATGATGATATCATGATGAGATGATGATGATATCATGATGATGATATCATGATGAGATGATGATGATGATGATATCATGATGAGATGATGATGATGATGATGATGATATCATGATGATGATATAATGATGATGATATCATGATGAAATGATGATGATATCATGATGAGATGATGATGATGATGATGATGATATCATGATGAGATGATGATGATGATGATGATAATGATGATGATGATGTTGATGATTATATCATGATGATGATATCATGATGGGATGATGATGAGATG
>CM069866.1:24713540-24716040 GCA_036172795.1 Pelodytes ibericus
ATTATGAGATGATGATGATGATATCATGATGAGATGATGATGATGATGATATCATCATGATGATGATGATATCATCATGATGATGATGATATCATCATGAGATGATGATGATGATGATATCATGATGATGATATCATGATGAAATGATGATGATATCATGATGAGCTGATGATGAAGATATAATGATGATATGATAATGATGATGATGATATGATGATGAGATGATGATGATGATGTTATGATGATGATGATATAATGATGATATGATAATGATGATGATATGATGATGATGATATGATGATGAGATGATGATGATGATGATGTTATGATGATGATAATATCATGATGAGATGATGATGATGATATCATGATGATGATATCATGATGATGATATCATGATGATGATATCATGATGATGATATCATGATGAGATGATGATGATGATGATATCATGATATCATGATGATGATGATATCATGATGATCATTATGATGATGATGATGATGATGATGATGATGATATCATGATGATGATATCATGATGAGATGATGATGATATCATGATGAGATGATGATGATGATATCATGATGAGATGATGATGATGATGATGATGATGATGATGATGATGATGATGATGATGGTGATGATGATATCATGATGAGATGATGATGATGATGATGATATCATGATGATGATATCATGATGAGATGATGATGATGATGATGATGATGATGATGATGATGATGATGATGATATCATGATGAGATGATGATGATGATAATGATATCATGACGAGATGATGATGATGATATCATGATGAGATGATGATGATGATGATGATGATGATGATGATGATGATGATGATATCATGATGAGATGATGATGATGATAATGATATCATGACAAGATGATGATGATGATATCATGATGAGATGATGATGATGATGATGATGATATCATGATGATGATATCATGATGATGATATCATGATGATGATATCATGATGAGCTGATGATGATGATATCATGATGATATCATGATGAGATGATGATGATGATGATGATGATGATATCGTGATGAGATGATGATGATGATGATAGCATGATGAGATGATTATGATATCATGACGAGATGATGATGATGATATCATGATGAGATGATGATGATGATGATGATGATGATGATGATATCATGATGATGATATCATGATGATGATATCATGATGATGATATCATGATGAGCTGATGATGATGATATCATGATGATATGATGATGATGATGATGATGATGATATCATAATGATGATATCATGATGAGATGATGATGATGGTATCATGATGAGATGATGATATCATGATGAGATAATGATGATATCATGATGAGATGATGATGATGATGATGATGATGATGATATCATTATGAGATGATGATGATGATATCATGATGAGATGATGATGATGATGATATCATGATGATGATGATGATATCATTATGAGATGATGATGATGATATCATGATGAGATGATGATGATGATGATGATGATGATGATGATGATGATGATGATGATGATATCATGATGAGATGATGATGATGATAATGATATCATGACGAGATGATGATGATGATATCATGATGAGATGATGATGATGATGATGATGATGATGATGATGATGATGATGATATCATGATGAGATGATGATGATGATAATGATATCATGACGAGATGATGATGATGATATCATGATGAGATGATGATGATGATGATGATGATATCATGATGATGATATCATGATGATGATATCATGATGATGATATCATGATGAGCTGATGATGATGATATCATGATGATATCATGATGAGATGATGATGATGATGATGATGATGATATCGTGATGAGATGATGATGATGATGATAGCATGATGAGATGATTATGATATCATGACGAGATGATGATGATGATATCATGATGAGATGATGATGATGATGATGATGATGATGATATCATGATGATGATATCATGATGATGATATCATGATGATGATATCATGATGAGCTGATGATGATGATATCATGATGATATGATGATGATGATGATGATGATGATATCATAATGATGATATCATGATGAGATGATGATGATGGTATCATGATGAGATGATGATATCATGATGAGATAATGATGATATCATGATGAGATGATGATGATGATGATGATGATGATATCATTATGAGATGATGATGATGATATTATGATGAGATGATGATGATGATGATATCATGATGATGATGATGATATCATTATGAGATGATGATGATGATATCATGATGAGATGATGATGATGATGATGATGATGATGATATCATTATGAGATGATGATGATGATATCATGATGAGATGATGATGATGATGATATCATCATGATGATGATGATATCATCATGATGATGATGATATCATCATGAGATGATGATGATGATGATGATATCATGATGATGATA
>CM069866.1:24726040-24728540 GCA_036172795.1 Pelodytes ibericus
GATGATGGTGATGATTATATCATGATGATGATATCATGATGGGATGATGATGAGATGATGATGATGATGATGATATCATGATGAGAAGATAGTGATGATAGCATGATGAGATGATGATGATGATATCATGATGAGATGATGATGATGATATAATGATGATGATATCATGATGAGATGATGATGATGATGATGATGATGATGATGATGATGATGATATCATGATGAGATGATGGTAATGATATCATGATGAGATGATGATGATGATGATGATGATGATGATGATATCATGATGAGATGATGATGATGATATAATGATGATGATAAAATGATGAGATGATGATGATATCATGATGATGATATCATGACGAAATGATGATGATATCATGATGAGATGATGATGATGATGATATCATGAGGAGATGATGATGATGATGATGATGATATCATGATGATGATATCATGAGGAGATGATGGTAATGATATCATGATGAGATGATGATGATGATGATGATGATGATGATGATGATCATGATATCATGATGATGATATCATGATGAGATGATGGTAATGATATCATGATGAGATGATGATGATGATGATGATGATATCATGATGAGATGATCATGATGATGATGATGATATCATGATGAGATGATGATGATGATGATGATGATATCATGATGATGATATCATGATGAGATGATGATGGTGATGATGATGATGATATCATGATGATGATATCATGATGAGATGATGATGATGATGATGATGATATCATGATGAGATGATGATGATGATATAATGATAATGATATCATGATGAGATGATGATGATATCATGATGATGATGATGATGATGATGATGATGATGATGATGATGATATCATGATGATGATGATGATGATGATATCAAGATGAGATGATGATGATGATGATATAATGATGATGATATCATGATGAAATGATGATGATATCATGATGAGATGATGATGATGATGATGATGATGATGATGATATCATGATGAGATGATGATGATGATAATGATGATGATGATGGTGATGATTATATCATGATGATGATATCATGATGGGATGATGATGAGATGATGATGATGATGATGATGATATCATGATGAGATGATAGTGATGATATCATGATGAGATGATGATGATATCATGATGAGATGATGATGATGATGATGATATCATGATGAGATGATGATGATGATAATGATGATGATGATGATGGTGATGATTATATCATGATGATGATATCATGATGGGATGATGATGAGATGATGATGATGATGATGATGATGATATCATGATGAGATGATAGTGATGATAGCATGATGAGATGATAATGATATCATGACGAGATGATGATGATGATATCATGATGAGATGATGATGATGATGATGATGATGATGATGATATCGTGATGAGATGATGATGATGATGATAGCATGATGAGATGATAATGATATCATGACGAGATGATGATGATGATATCATGATGAGATGATGATGATGATATCGTGATGAGATGATGATGATGATGATAGCATGATGAGATGATAATGATATCATGACGAGATGATGATGATGATATCATGATGAGATGATGATGATGATATAATGATGATGATATCATGATGAGATGATGAAGATGATGATGATGATGATGGTGATGATTATATCATGATGATGATATCATGATGGGATGATGATGAGATGATGATGATGATGATGGTGATATCATGATGAGATGATAGTGATGATAGCATGATGAGATGATGATGATGATATCATGATGAGATGATGATGATGATGATGATGATATCATGATGAGATGATGATGATGATGATGATGATATCATGATGAGATGATGATGATGATGATGATATCATGATGATGATATTATGATGAGATGATGATATCATGATGATGATATCATGATGAGATGATGATGATGATATCATGATGATATGATGATGATGATATAATGATGATGATATCATGATGAGATGATGATGATATCATGATGATGATATCATGACGAAATGATGATGATATCATGATGAGATGATGATGATGATATCATGATGAGATGATGATGATGATGATGATGATGATGATGATGATCATGATATCATGATGATGATATCATGATGAGATGATGATGATGATATCATGATGAGATGATGATGATGATGATGATGATGATGATGATGATGATGATGATGATGATGATGATCATGATATCATGATGATGATATCATGATGAGATGATGGTAATGATATCATGATGAGATGATGATGATGATGATGATGATGATGATGATGATGATATCATGATGATGATATCATTATGAGATGATATCATGATGAGATGATGATGATGATGATGATGATGATGATATCATGATGAGATGATGATGATGATATAATGATGATGATAAAATGATGAAATGATGATGATGAAATGATGATGATATC
>CM069866.1:24738540-24741040 GCA_036172795.1 Pelodytes ibericus
TATCATGATGAGATGATGGTAATGATATCATGATGAGATGATGATGATGATGATGATGATGATGATATCATGATGAGATGATCATGATGATGATGATGATATCATGATGAGATGATGATGATGATGATGATGATATCATGATGAGATGATGATAGTGATGATGATGATGATATCATGATGATGATATCATGATGAGATGATGATGATGATGATGATGATATCATGATGAGATGATGATGATGATGATGATGATGATGATGATATTATGATGAGATGATGATGATGAGATGATGATGATGATATCATGATGAGATGATGATGATGATGATGATGATGATGATATCATGATGAGATGATGATGATGATGATATCATGATGAGATGATGATGATGATATAATGATGATGATATCATGATGAGATGATGATGATATCATGATGATGATATCATGACGAAATGATGATGATATCATGATGAGATGATGATGATGATGATGATATCATGATGAGATGATGATGATGATGATGATGATGATGATGATGATGATGATATCATGATGATGATATCATGATGAGATGATGGTAATGATATCATGATGAGATGATGATGATGATGATGATCATGATATCATGATGATGATATCATGATGAGATGATGGTAATGATATCATGATGAGATGATGATGATGATGATGATGATCATGATATCATGATGATGATATCATGATGAGATGATGGTAATGATATCATGATGAGATGATGATGATGATGATGATCATGATATCATGATGATGATGATGATGATCATGATATCATGATGATGATATCATGATGAGATTATGGTAATGATATCATGATGAGATGATGATGATGATGATGATCATGATATCATGATGATAATATCATGATGAGATGATGGTAATGATATCATGATGAGATGATGATGATGATGATCATGATATCATGATGATGATGATGATGATCATGATATCATGATGATGATATCATGATGAGATTATGGTAATGATATCATGATGAGATGATGATGATGATGATGATCATGATATCATGATGATGATATCATGATGAGATGATGGTAATGATATCATGATGAGATGATGATGATGATGATATTATGATGAGATGATCAGGGTGATGATGATGATATCATGATGAGATGATGATGATGATGATGATATCATGATGATGATATCAATATGAGATGATGATGGTGATGATGATGATGATATCATGATGAGATGATGATGATGATGATGATATCATGATGAGATGATGATGATGATGATGATGATGATGATGATGATATCATGATGAGATGATGATGATGATGATGATATCAGGATGAGATGATGATGATAATGATATCATGATGAGATGATGATGATGATGATGATGATGATGATATCATGATGAGATGATGATTATGATGATTTCATGATGATGATGAGATGATGATGATGATGATGATGATGATGATGATGATGATATCATGATGAGATGATGATGATATCATGATGAGATGATGATGATATCATGATGATGATATCATGACGAAATGATGATGATATCATGATGAGATGATGATGATGATGATGATGATGATATCATGATGAGATGATGATAATGATGAGGGTGATGATGATATCATGATGATGATATCATGATGAGATGATGATGATGATGATGATATCATGATGATGATATCATGATGAGATGATGGTAATGATATCATGATGAGATGATGATGATGATGATGATGATGATATCATGATGATGATAGCATGATGAGATGATGTTTATGATATCATGATGAGATGATGATGATGATGATGATGATGATGATGATGATGATGATATCATGATGAGATGATGATGATGATGATGATGATGATGATATCATGATGATGATATCATGATGAGATGATGGTAATGATATCATGATGAGATGATGATGATGATGATGATCATGATATCATGATGATGATATTATGATGAGATGATGGTAATGATATCATGATGAGATGATGATGATGATGATGATGATGATCATGATATCATGATGATGATATCATGATGAGATGATGGTAATGATATCATGATGAGATGATGATGATGATTATGATGAGATGATGATGATGATGATCATGATGATGATGATGATATCATGATGAGATGATGATGATGATGATGATATCATGATGATGATATCATGATGAGATGATGATGGTGATGATGATGATGATATCATGATGATGATATAATGATGAGATGATGATGATGATGATGATGATATCATGATGAGATGATGATGATGATATCATGATGAGATGATGATGATGAGATGATGATGATGATATCATGATGAGATGATGATGATGATATCATGATGAGATGATGATGATAATGATATCATGATGAGATGATGATGATATCATGATGATGAGATGATGATGATGATGATATCATGATGAGATGATGATG
>CM069866.1:24763540-24771040 GCA_036172795.1 Pelodytes ibericus
TGATGAGATGATGATGATGATATCATGATGAGATGATGATGATGATGATGATGATGATGATGATGATGATGATGATGATGGTGATGATGGTGATGATGATATCATGATGATGAGATGATGATGATGATGATGATGGTAATGATATCATGATGAGATGATGAGATGATGGTAATGATATCATGATGAGATGATGATGATGATGATGATGATGATGATGATGATGATGATGATGATATCATGATGATGATATCATGATGAGATGATGGTAATGATATCATGATGAGATGATGATGATGATGATGATGATGATGATGATGATATCATGATGAGATGAAGATGATGATATAATGATGATGATGATGATGATGATGATGATATCATGATGAGATGATGATGATGATATAATGATGTTGATAAAATGATGAGATGATGATGATATCATGATGATGATATCATGACGTAATGATGATGATATCATGATGAGATGATGATGATGATGATATCATGATGAGATGATGATGATGATGATGATGATATCATGATGATGATATCATGATGAGATGATGGTAATGATATCATGATGAGATGATGATGATGATGATGATGATGATGATGATGATGATGATGATGATGATCATGATATCATGATGATGATATCATGATGAGATGATGGTAATGATATCATGATGAGATGATGATGATGATGATGATATCATGATGAGATGATCATGATGATGATGATGATATCATGATGAGATGATGATGGTGATGATGATGATGATATCATGATGATGATATCATGATGAGATGATGATGATGATGATGATGATGATGATATCATGATGAGATGATGATGATGAGATGATGATGATGATATCATGATGAGATGATGATGATGATGATGATATCATGATGAGATGATGATGATAATGATATCATGATGAGATGATGATGATGATGATGATGATATCATGATGAGATGATGATATCATGATGATGATATCATGATGATGATATAATGATGATGATATCATGATGAGATGATGATTATAATGATGATATCATGATGAGATGATGATGATGATGATGATGATGATGATGATATCATGATGAGATGATGATGATGATATCATGATGAGATGATGATGATATAATGATGATGATATCATGATGAGATTATGATGATATCATGATGATGATATCATGATGAAATTATGATGATATCATGATGAGATGATGATGATATCATGATGAGATGATGATGATGATATAATGATGATGATATCATGATGAGATGATGATGATCATGATATCATGATGAGATGATGGTAATGATATCATGATGAGATGATGATGATGATGATGATGATGATGATGATATCATGATGAGATGATGATGATGATGATATAATGATGATTATAAAATGATGAGATGATGATGATATCATGATGATGATATCATGACGAAATGATGATGATATCATGATGAGATGATGATGATGATATCATGATGAGATGATGATGATGATGATGATGATATCATGATGATGATATAATGATGATGATATCATGATGAAATGATGATGATATCATGATGAGATGATGATGATGATGATGATGATGATGATGATGATGATATCATGATGAGATGATGATGATGATAATGATGATGATGATGTTGATGATTATATCATGATGATGATATCATGATGGGATGATGATGAGATGATGATGATGATGATGATGATATCATGATGAGATGATAGTGATGATAGCATGATGAGATGATGATGATGAGATGATGATGATGATGATATCATGATGATGATGATGATATCATGATGAGATGATGATGATGATGATAATGATGATGATGATGGTGATGATTTTATCATGATGATGATATCATGATGGGATGATGATGAGATGATGATGATGATGATATCATGATGAGATGATAGTGATGATAGCATGATGAGATGATGATGATGATATCATGATGAGATGATGATGATGATATAATGATGATGATATCATGATGAGATGATGATGATGATGATGATGATGATGATGATATCATGATGAGATGATGATGATGATGATGATGATGATGATATCATGATGATGATATCATGATGAGATGATGATATCATGATGATGATATCATGATGAGATGATGATGATGATATCATGATGATATGATGATGATGATATAATGATGATGATATCATGATGAGATGATGATGATATCATGATGATGATATCATGACGAAATGATGATGATATCATGATGAGATGATGATGATGATATCATGATGAGATGATGATGATGATGATGATGATGATGATGATGATGATGATGATGGTGATGATGGTGATGATGGTGATGATGATATCATGATGATGAGATGATGATGATGATGATGGTAATGATATCATGATGAGATGATGAGATGATGGTAATGATATCATGATGAGATGATGATGATGATGATGATGATGATGATGATGATGATATCATGATGATGATATCATGATGAGATGATGGTAATGATATCATGATGAGATGATGATGATGATGATGATGATATCATGATGAGATGATGATGATGATATAATGATGATGATGATGATGATGATGATATCATGATGAGATGATGATGATGATATAATGATGATGATAAAATGATGAGATGATGATGATATCATGATGATGATATCATGACGTAATGATGATGATATCATGATGAGATGATGATGATGATAATATCATGATGAGATGATGATGATGATGATGATGATATCATGATGATGATATCATGATGAGATGATGGTAATGATATCATGATGAGATGATGATGATGATGATGATGATCATGATATCATGATGATGATATCATGATGAGATGATGGTAATGATATCATGATGAGATGATGATGATGATGATGATGATCATGATATCATGATGATGATATCATGATGAGATGATGGTAATGATATCATGATGAGATGATGATGATGATGATGATATCATGATGAGATGATGATGATGATGATGATGATGATATCATGATGAGATGATGATGGTGATGATGATGATGATGATATCATGATGATGATATCATGATGAGATGATGATGATGATGATGATGATATCATGATGAGATGATGATGATGAGATGATGATGATGATATCATGATGAGATGATGATGATGATGATATCATGATGAGATGATGATATCATGATGATGATATCATGATGATGATATAATGATGATGATATCATGATGAGATGATGATTATAATGATGATATCATGATGAGATGATGATGATGATGATGATGATGATGATGATATCATGATGAGATGATGATGAGATTATGATGATATAATGATGATGATATCATGATGAGATTATGATGATATCATGATGATGATATCATGATGAAATTATGATGATATCATGATGAGATGATGATGATGATGATATCATGATGAGATGATGATGATGATATAATGATGATGATATCATGATGAGATGACGATGATGATGATGATGATATCATGATGATGATATTATGATGAGATGATGATATCATGATGATGATATCATGATGAGATGATGATGATTATATCATGATGATATGATGATGATGATATAATGATGATGATATCATGATGAGATGATGATGATATCATGATGATGATATCATGACGAAATGATGATGATATCATGATGAGATGATGATGATGATGATGATGATCATGATGATCATGATATCATGATGATGATATCATGATGAGATGATGGTAATGATATCATGATGAGATGATGATGATGATGATGATGATGATGATGATGATGATGATGATGATCATGATCATGATATCATGATGATGATATCATGATGAGATGATGGTAATGATATCATGATGAGATGATGATGATGATGATGATGATATCATGATGAGATGATGATGATGATATAATGATGATGATAAAATGATGAGATGATGATGATATCATGATGATGATATCATGACGAAATGATGATGATATCATGATGAGATGATGATGATGATGATGATATCATGATGAGATGATGATGATGATGATGATGATATCATGATGATGATATAATGATGATGATATCATGATGAAATGATGATGATATCATGATGAGATGATGATGATGATGATGATGATGATGATGATGATGATGATATCATGATGAGATGATGATGATGATAATGATGATGATGATGTTGATGATTATATCATGATGATGATATCATGATGGGATGATGATGAGATGATGATGATGATGATGATATCATGATGAGATGATAGTGATGATAGCATGATGAGATGATGATGATGATATCATGATGAGATGATGATGATGATGATATCATGATGAGATGATGATGATAATGATGATGATGATGGTGATGATTTTATCATGATGATGATATCATGATGGGATGATGATGAGATGATGATGATATCATGATGAGATGATAGTGATGATAGCATGATGAGATGATGATGATGATATCATGATGAGATGATGATGATGATATAATGATGATGATATCATGATGAGATGATGATGATGATGATGATGATGATGATGATGATGATGATGATATCATGATGAGATGATGATGATGATGATGATGATGATATCATGATGATGATATCATGATGAGATGACGATATCATGATGATGATATCATGATGAGATGATGATGATGATATCATGATGATATGATGATGATGATATAATGATGATGATATCATGATGAGATGATGATGATATCATGATGATGATATCATGACGAAATGATGATGATATCATGATGAGATGATGATGATGATATCATGATGAGATGATGATGATGATGATGATGATGATGATGATGATGATGGTGATGATGGTGATGATGATATCATGATGATGAGATGATGATGATGATGATGATGGTAATGATATCATGATGAGATGATGAGATGATGGTAATGATATCATGATGAGATGATGATGATGATGATGATGATGATGATGATGATGATGATGATATCATGATGATGATATCATGATGAGATGATGGTAATGATATCATGATGAGATGATGATGATGATGATGATGATGATGATGATGATATCATGATGAGATGAAGATGATGATATAATGATGATGATGATGATGATGATGATATCATGATGAGATGATGATGATGATATAATGATGTTGATAAAATGATGAGATGATGATGATATCATGATGATGATATCATGACGTAATGATGATGATATCATGATGAGATGATGATGATGATGATATCATGATGAGATGATGATGATGATGATGATGATATCATGATGATGATATCATGATGAGATGATGGTAATGATATCATGATGAGATGATGATGATGATGATGATGATGATGATGATGATCATGATATCATGATGATGATATCATGATGAGATGATGGTAATGATATCATGATGAGATGATGATGATGATGATGATATCATGATGAGATGATCATGATGATGATGATGATATCATGATGAGATGATGATGGTGATGATGATGATGATATCATGATGATGATATCATGATGAGATGATGATGATGATGATGATGATGATATCATGATGAGATGATGATGATGAGATGATGATGATGATATCATGATGAGATGATGATGATGATGATATCATGATGAGATGATGATGATAATGATATCATGATGAGATGATGATGATGATGATGATGATATCATGATGAGATGATGATATCATGATGATGATATCATGATGATGATATAATGATGATGATATCATGATGAGATGATGATTATAATGATGATATCATGATGAGATGATGATGATGATGATGATGATGATGATGATGATGATATCATGATGAGATGATGATGATGATATCATGATGAGATGATGATGATATAATGATGATGATATCATGATGAGATTATGATGATATCATGATGATGATATCATGATGAAATTATGATGATATCATGATGAGATGATGATGATATCATGATGAGATGATGATGATGATATAATGATGATGATATCATGATGAGATGATGATGATCATGATATCATGATGAGATGATGGTAATGATATCATGATGAGATGATGATGATGATGATGATGATGATGATGATATCATGATGAGATGATGATGATGATGATATAATGATGATTATAAAATGATGAGATGATGATGATATCATGATGATGATATCATGACGAAATGATGATGATATCATGATGAGATGATGATGATGATATCATGATGAGATGATGATGATGATGATGATGATATCATGATGAGATGATGATGATGATGATATCATGATGATGATATTATGATGAGATGATGATATCATGATGATGATATCATGATGAGATGATGATGATGATATCATGATGATATGATGATGATGATATAATGATGATGATATCATGATGAGATGATGATGATATCATGATGATGATATCATGACGAAATGATGATGATATCATGATGAGATGATGATGATGATATCATGATGAGATGATGATGATGATGATGATGATGATGATGATGATGATGATATCATGATGATGATATCATGATGAGATGATGGTAATGATATCATGATGAGATGATGATGATGATGATGATGATGATGATGATCATGATATCATGATGATGATATCATGATGAGATGATGGTAATGATATCATGATCAGATGATGATGATGATGATGATGATGATGATGATGATGATGATGATGATATCATGATGATGATATCATGATGAGATGATGGTAATGATATCATGATGAGATGATGATGATGATGATGATGATGATGATATCATGATGAGATGATGATGATGATATAATGATGATGATAAAATGATGAGATGATGATGATATCATGATGATGATATCATGACGAAATGATGATGATATCATGATGAGATGATGATGATGATGATATCATGATGAGATGATGATGATGATGATGATGATGATGATGATGATATCATGATGATGATATAATGATGATGATATCATGATGAAATGATGATGATATCATGATGAGATGATGATGATGATGATGATGATGATATCATGATGAGATGATGATGATGATAATGATGATGATGATGTTGATGATTATATCATGATGATGATATCATGATGGGATGATGATGAGATGATGATGATTATGATGATATCATGATGAGATGATAGTGATGATAGCATGATGAGATGATGATGATGATATCATGATGAGATGATGATGATGATGATGATGATGATGATGATGATGATGATGATGATGATGATGATGATATCATGATGAGATGATGATGATGATAATGATGATGATGATGGTGATGATTATATCATGATGATGATATCATGATGGGATGATGATGAGATGATGATGTAATGATG
>CM069866.1:24776040-24778540 GCA_036172795.1 Pelodytes ibericus
GATATCATGATGAGATGATGATGATATAATGATGATGATATCATGATGAGATTATGATGATATCATGATGATGATATCATGATGAAATTATGATGATATCATGATGAGATGATGATGATATCATGATGAGATGATGATGATGATATAATGATGATGATATCATGATGAGATGATGATGATCATGATATCATGATGAGATGATGGTAATGATATCATGATGAGATGATGATGATGATGATGATGATGATGATGATATCATGATGAGATGATGATGATGATGATATAATGATGATTATAAAATGATGAGATGATGATGATATCATGATGATGATATCATGACGAAATGATGATGATATCATGATGAGATGATGATGATGATATCATGATGAGATGATGATGATGATGATGATGATATCATGATGATGATATAATGATGATGATATCATGATGAAATGATGATGATATCATGATGAGATGATGATGATGATGATGATGATGATGATGATGATATCATGATGAGATGATGATGATGATAATGATGATGATGATGTTGATGATTATATCATGATGATGATATCATGATGGGATGATGATGAGATGATGATGATGATGATGATGATATCATGATGAGATGATAGTGATGATAGCATGATGAGATGATGATGATGAGATGATGATGATGATGATATCATGATGATGATGATGATATCATGATGAGATGATGATGATGATGATAATGATGATGATGATGGTGATGATTTTATCATGATGATGATATCATGATGGGATGATGATGAGATGATGATGATGATGATATCATGATGAGATGATAGTGATGATAGCATGATGAGATGATGATGATGATATCATGATGAGATGATGATGATGATATAATGATGATGATATCATGATGAGATGATGATGATGATGATGATGATGATGATGATGATATCATGATGAGATGATGATGATGATGATGATGATGATATCATGATGATGATATCATGATGAGATGATGATATCATGATGATGATATCATGATGAGATGATGATGATGATATCATGATGATATGATGATGATGATATAATGATGATGATATCATGATGAGATGATGATGATATCATGATGATGATATCATGACGAAATGATGATGATATCATGATGAGATGATGATGATGATATCATGATGAGATGATGATGATGATGATGATGATGATGATGATGATGATGATGATGATGGTGATGATGGTGATGATGGTGATGATGATATCATGATGATGAGATGATGATGATGATGATGGTAATGATATCATGATGAGATGATGAGATGATGGTAATGATATCATGATGAGATGATGATGATGATGATGATGATGATGATGATGATGATATCATGATGATGATATCATGATGAGATGATGGTAATGATATCATGATGAGATGATGATGATGATGATGATGATATCATGATGAGATGATGATGATGATGATATCATGATGAGATGATGATGATAATGATATCATGATGAGATGATGATGATGATAATGATGATGATGATGGTGATGATTTTATCATGATGATGATATCATGATGGGATGATGATGAGATGATGATGATGATGATATCATGATGAGATGATAGTGATGATAGCATGATGAGATGATGATGATGATATCATGATGAGATGATGATGATGATGATGATGATGATGATGATGATGATGATGATGATGATGATGATGATATCATGATGAGATGATGATGATGATAATGATGATGATGATGGTGATGATTATATCATGATGATGATATCATGATGGGATGATGATGAGATGATGATGTAATGATGATGATGATGATATCATGATGAGATGATGATGATGATATAATGATGTTGATAAAATGATGAGATGATGATGATATCATGATGATGATATCATGACGTAATGATGATGATATCATGATGAGATGATGATGATGATGATATCATGATGAGATGATGATGATGATGATGATGATATCATGATGATGATATCATGATGAGATGATGGTAATGATATCATGATGAGATGATGATGATGATGATGATGATGATGATGATGATCATGATATCATGATGATGATATCATGATGAGATGATGGTAATGATATCATGATGAGATGATGATGATGATGATGATATCATGATGAGATGATCATGATGATGATGATGATATCATGATGAGATGATGATGGTGATGATGATGATGATATCATGATGATGATATCATGATGAGATGATGATGATGATGATGATGATGATATCATGATGAGATGATGATGATGAGATGATGATGATGATATCATGATGAGATGATGATGATGATGATATCATGATGAGATGATGATGATAATGATATCATGATGAGATGATGATGATGATGATGATGATATCATGATGAGATGATGATATCATGATGATGATATCATGATGATGATATAATGATGATGATATCATGA
>CM069866.1:24783540-24806040 GCA_036172795.1 Pelodytes ibericus
GAGATGATGATGATGAGATGATGATGATGATGATATCATGATGATGATGATGATATCATGATGAGATGATGATGATGATGATAATGATGATGATGATGGTGATGATTTTATCATGATGATGATATCATGATGGGATGATGATGAGATGATGATGATGATGATATCATGATGAGATGATAGTGATGATAGCATGATGAGATGATGATGATGATATCATGATGAGATGATGATGATGATATAATGATGATGATATCATGATGAGATGATGATGATGATGATGATGATGATGATGATGATATCATGATGAGATGATGATGATGATGATGATGATGATATCATGATGATGATATCATGATGAGATGATGATATCATGATGATGATATCATGATGAGATGATGATGATGATATCATGATGATATGATGATGATGATATAATGATGATGATATCATGATGAGATGATGATGATATCATGATGATGATATCATGACGAAATGATGATGATATCATGATGAGATGATGATGATGATATCATGATGAGATGATGATGATGATGATGATGATGATGATGATGATGATGATGATGATGGTGATGATGGTGATGATGGTGATGATGATATCATGATGATGAGATGATGATGATGATGATGGTAATGATATCATGATGAGATGATGAGATGATGGTAATGATATCATGATGAGATGATGATGATGATGATGATGATGATGATGATGATGATATCATGATGATGATATCATGATGAGATGATGGTAATGATATCATGATGAGATGATGATGATGATGATGATGATATCATGATGAGATGATGATGATGATATAATGATGATGATGATGATGATGATGATATCATGATGAGATGATGATGATGATATAATGATGATGATAAAATGATGAGATGATGATGATATCATGATGATGATATCATGACGTAATGATGATGATATCATGATGAGATGATGATGATGATAATATCATGATGAGATGATGATGATGATGATGATGATATCATGATGATGATATCATGATGAGATGATGGTAATGATATCATGATGAGATGATGATGATGATGATGATGATCATGATATCATGATGATGATATCATGATGAGATGATGGTAATGATATCATGATGAGATGATGATGATGATGATGATGATCATGATATCATGATGATGATATCATGATGAGATGATGGTAATGATATCATGATGAGATGATGATGATGATGATGATATCATGATGAGATGATGATGATGATGATGATGATATCATGATGAGATGATGATGGTGATGATGATGATGATGATATCATGATGATGATATCATGATGAGATGATGATGATGATGATGATGATATCATGATGAGATGATGATGATGAGATGATGATGATGATATCATGATGAGATGATGATGATGATGATATCATGATGAGATGATGATATCATGATGATGATATCATGATGATGATATAATGATGATGATATCATGATGAGATGATGATTATAATGATGATATCATGATGAGATGATGATGATGATGATGATGATATCATGATGAGATGATGATGAGATTATGATGATATAATGATGATGATATCATGATGAGATTATGATGATATCATGATGATGATATCATGATGAAATTATGATGATATCATGATGAGATGATGATGATGATGATATCATGATGAGATGATGATGATGATATAATGATGATGATATCATGATGAGATGACGATGATGATGATGATGATGATGATATCATGATGATGATATTATGATGAGATGATGATATCATGATGATGATATCATGATGAGATGATGATGATTATATCATGATGATATGATGATGATGATATAATGATGATGATATCATGATGAGATGATGATGATATCATGATGATGATATCATGACGAAATGATGATGATATCATGATGAGATGATGATGATGATGATGATGATCATGATGATCATGATATCATGATGATGATATCATGATGAGATGATGGTAATGATATCATGATGAGATGATGATGATGATGATGATGATGATGATGATGATGATGATGATGATCATGATCATGATATCATGATGATGATATCATGATGAGATGATGGTAATGATATCATGATGAGATGATGATGATGATGATGATGATGATATCATGATGAGATGATGATGATGATATAATGATGATGATAAAATGATGAGATGATGATGATATCATGATGATGATATCATGACGAAATGATGATGATATCATGATGAGATGATGATGATGATGATGATATCATGATGAGATGATGATGATGATGATGATGATATCATGATGATGATATAATGATGATGATATCATGATGAAATGATGATGATATCATGATGAGATGATGATGATGATGATGATGATGATGATGATGATGATGATGATGATGATATCATGATGAGATGATGATGATGATAATGATGATGATGATGTTGATGATTATATCATGATGATGATATCATGATGGGATGATGATGAGATGATGATGATGATGATGATATCATGATGAGATGATAGTGATGATAGCATGATGAGATGATGATGATGATATCATGATGAGATGATGATGATGATGATATCATGATGAGATGATGATGATAATGATGATGATGATGGTGATGATTTTATCATGATGATGATATCATGATGGGATGATGATGAGATGATGATGATGATGATATCATGATGAGATGATAGTGATGATAGCATGATGAGATGATGATGATGATATCATGATGAGATGATGATGATGATATAATGATGATGATATCATGATGAGATGATGATGATGATGATGATGATGATGATGATGATGATGATGATATCATGATGAGATGATGATGATGATGATGATGATGATATCATGATGATGATATCATGATGAGATGACGATATCATGATGATGATATCATGATGAGATGATGATGATGATATCATGATGATATGATGATGATGATATAATGATGATGATATCATGATGAGATGATGATGATATCATGATGATGATATCATGACGAAATGATGATGATATCATGATGAGATGATGATGATGATATCATGATGAGATGATGATGATGATGATGATGATGATGATGATGATGATGGTGATGATGATGGTGATGATGATATCATGATGATGAGATGATGATGATGATGATGATGATGGTAATGATATCATGATGAGATGATGAGATGATGGTAATGATATCATGATGAGATGATGATGATGATGATGATGATGATGATGATGATGATATCATGATGATGATATCATGATGAGATGATGGTAATGATATCATGATGAGATGATGATGATGATGATGATGATGATGATGATGATATCATGATGAGATGAAGATGATGATATAATGATGATGATGATGATGATGATGATGATATCATGATGAGATGATGATGATGATATAATGATGTTGATAAAATGATGAGATGATGATGATATCATGATGATGATATCATGACGTAATGATGATGATATCATGATGAGATGATGATGATGATGATATCATGATGAGATGATGATGATGATGATGATGATATCATGATGATGATATCATGATGAGATGATGGTAATGATATCATGATGAGATGATGATGATGATGATGATGATGATGATGATGATCATGATATCATGATGATGATATCATGATGAGATGATGGTAATGATATCATGATGAGATGATGATGATGATGATGATATCATGATGAGATGATCATGATGATGATGATGATATCATGATGAGATGATGATGGTGATGATGATGATGATATCATGATGATGATATCATGATGAGATGATGATGATGATGATGATGATGATATCATGATGAGATGATGATGATGAGATGATGATGATGATATCATGATGAGATGATGATGATGATGATATCATGATGAGATGATGATGATAATGATATCATGATGAGATGATGATGATGATGATGATGATATCATGATGAGATGATGATATCATGATGATGATATCATGATGATGATATAATGATGATGATATCATGATGAGATGATGATTATAATGATGATATCATGATGAGATGATGATGATGATGATGATGATGATGATGATGATGATGATATCATGATGAGATGATGATGATGATATCATGATGAGATGATGATGATATAATGATGATGATATCATGATGAGATTATGATGATATCATGATGATGATATCATGATGAAATTATGATGATATCATGATGAGATGATGATGATATCATGATGAGATGATGATGATGATATAATGATGATGATATCATGATGAGATGATGATGATCATGATATCATGATGAGATGATGGTAATGATATCATGATGAGATGATGATGATGATGATGATGATGATGATGATGATATCATGATGAGATGATGATGATGATGATATAATGATGATTATAAAATGATGAGATGATGATGATATCATGATGATGATATCATGACGAAATGATGATGATATCATGATGAGATGATGATGATGATATCATGATGAGATGATGATGATGATGATGATGATATCATGATGATGATATAATGATGATGATATCATGATGAAATGATGATGATATCATGATGAGATGATGATGATGATGATGATGATGATGATGATATCATGATGAGATGATGATGATGATAATGATGATGATGATGTTGATGATTATATCATGATGATGATATCATGATGGGATGATGATGAGATGATGATGATGATGATGATGATATCATGATGAGATGATAGTGATGATAGCATGATGAGATGATGATGATGAGATGATGATGATGATGATATCATGATGATGATGATGATATCATGATGAGATGATGATGATGATGATAATGATGATGATGATGGTGATGATTTTATCATGATGATGATATCATGATGGGATGATGATGAGATGATGATGATGATGATATCATGATGAGATGATAGTGATGATAGCATGATGAGATGATGATGATGATATCATGATGAGATGATGATGATGATATAATGATGATGATATCATGATGAGATGATGATGATGATGATGATGATGATGATGATATCATGATGAGATGATGATGATGATGATGATGATGATGATATCATGATGATGATATCATGATGAGATGATGATATCATGATGATGATATCATGATGAGATGATGATGATGATATCATGATGATATGATGATGATGATATAATGATGATGATATCATGATGAGATGATGATGATATCATGATGATGATATCATGACGAAATGATGATGATATCATGATGAGATGATGATGATGATATCATGATGAGATGATGATGATGATGATGATGATGATGATGATGATGATGATGATGGTGATGATGGTGATGATGGTGATGATGATATCATGATGATGAGATGATGATGATGATGATGATGGTAATGATATCATGATGAGATGATGAGATGATGGTAATGATATCATGATGAGATGATGATGATGATGATGATGATGATGATGATGATGATATCATGATGATGATATCATGATGAGATGATGGTAATGATATCATGATGAGATGATGATGATGATGATGATGATATCATGATGAGATGATGATGATGATATAATGATGATGATGATGATGATGATGATATCATGATGAGATGATGATGATGATATAATGATGATGATAAAATGATGAGATGATGATGATATCATGATGATGATATCATGACGTAATGATGATGATATCATGATGAGATGATGGTAATGATATCATGATGAGATGATGATGATGATGATGATGATCATGATATCATGATGATGATATCATGATGAGATGATGGTAATGATATCATGATGAGATGATGATGATGATGATGATGATCATGATATCATGATGATGATATCATGTTGAGATGATGGTAATGATATCATGATGAGATGATGATGATGATGATGATATCATGATGAGATGATGATGATGATGATGATGATATCATGATGAGATGATGATGGTGATGATGATGATGATGATATCATGATGATGATATCATGATGAGATGATGATGATGATGATGATGATATCATGATGAGATGATGATGATGAGATGATGATGATGATATCATGATGAGATGATGATGATGATGATATCATGATGAGATGATGATATCATGATGATGATATCATGATGATGATATAATGATGATGATATCATGATGAGATGATGATTATAATGATGATATCATGATGAGATGATGATGATGATGATGATGATGATGATGATGATATCATGATGAGATGATGATGAGATTATGATGATATAATGATGATGATATCATGATGAGATTATGATGATATCATGATGATGATATCATGATGAAATTATGATGATATCATGATGAGATGATGATGATGATGATATCATGATGAGATGATGATGATGATATAATGATGATGATATCATGATGAGATGATGATGATGATGATGATATCATGATGAGATGATGATGATGATGATGATGATGATGGTGATGATGGTGATGATGATATCATGATGATGATATCATGATGAGATGATGGTAATGATATCATGATGAGATGATGAGATGATGGTAATGATATCATGATGAGATGATGATGATGATGATGATGATGATGATATCATGATGATGATATCATGATGAGATGATGATGATGATGATGATGATGATGATGATGATATCATGATGATGATATCATGATGAGATGATGGTAATGATATCATGATGAGATGATGATGATGATGATGATGATGATATCATGATGAGATGATGATGATGATATAATGATGATGATGATGATGATGATGATGATGATGATATCATGATGAGATGATGATGATGATATAATGATGATGATAAAATGATGAGATGATGATGATATCATGATGATGATATCATGACGTAATGATGATGATATCATGATGAGATGATGATGATGATGATATCATGATGAGATGATGATGATGATGATGATGATGATGATATCATGATGATGATATCATGATGAGATGATGGTAATGATATCATGATGAGATGATGATGATGATGATGATGATGATGATGATCATGATATCATGATGATGATATCATGATGAGATGATGGTAATGATATCATGATGAGATGATGATGATGATGATGATATCATGATGAGATGATCATGATGATGATGATGATATCATGATGAGATGATGATGGTGATGATGATGATGATATCATGATGATGATATCATGATGAGATGATGATGATGATGATGATGATATCATGATGAGATGATGATGATGAGATGATGATGATGATATCATGATGAGATGATGATGATGATGATATCATGATGAGATGATGATGATAATGATATCATGATGAGATGATGATGATGATGATGATGATATCATGATGAGATGATGATATCATGATGATGATATCATGATGATGATATAATGATGATGATATCATGATGAGATGATGATTATAATGATGATATCATGATGAGATGATGATGATGATGATGATGATGATATCATGATGAGATGATGATGATGATATCATGATGAGATGATGATGATATAATGATGATGATATCATGATGAGATTATGATGATATCATGATGATGATATCATGATGAAATTATGATGATATCATGATGAGATGATGATGATTATATCATGATGAGATGATGATGATGATATAATGATGATGATATCATGATGAGATGATGATGATGATGATATCATGATGAGATGATGATGATGATGATGATGATGATATCATGATGATGATATCATGATGAGATGATGGTAATGATATCATGATGAGATGATGATGATGATGATGATGATGATGATGATGATGATCATGATATCATGATGATGATATCATGATGAGATGATGGTAATGATATCATGATGAGATGATGATGATGATGATGATATCATGATGAGATGATCATGATGATGATGATGATATCATGATGAGATGATGATGATGATGATGATGATATCATGATGATGATATCATGATGAGATGATGATGGTGATGATGATGATGATGATGATATCATGATGATGATATCATGATGAGATGATGATGATGATGATGATATCATGATGAGATGATGATGATGAGATGATGATGATGATGATATCATGATGAGAGGATGATGATGATGATATCATGATGAGATGATGATGATAATGATATCATGATGAGATGATGATGATGATGATGATATCATGATGAAATGATGATATCATGATGATGATATCATGATGATGATATAATGATGATGATATCATGATGAGATGATGATTATAATGATGATATCATGATGAGATGATGATGATGATGATGATGATATCATGATGAGATGATGATGATGATATCATGATGAGATGATGATGATATAATGATGATGATATCATGATGAGATTATGATGATATCATGATGATGATATCATGATGAAATTATGATGATATCATGATGAGATGATGATGATGATATAATGATGATGATAAAATGATGAGATGATGATGATATCATGATGATGATATCATGACGAAATGATGATGATATCATGATGAGATGATGATATCATGATGAGATGATGATGATGATGATGATATCATGATGATGATATCATGATGAGATGATGGTAATGATATCATGATGAGATGATGATGATGATGATGATGATGATGATGATGATGATGATGATCATGATATCATGATGATGATATCATGATGAGATGATGGTAATGATATCATGATGAGATGATGATGATGATGATATCATGATGAGATGATCATGATGATGATGATGATATCATGATGAGATGATGATGATGATGATGAGATGATGATGATGATATCATGATGAGATGATGATGATGATGATATCATGATGAGATGATGATGATAATGATATCATGATGAGATGATGATATCATGATGAGATGATGATGATGATGATGATGATATCATGATGATGATATAATGATGATGATATCATGATGAAATGATGATGATATCATGATGAGATGATGATGATGATGATGATGATGATGATGATGATATCATGATGAGATGATGATGATGATAATGATGATGATGATGTTGATGATTATATCATGATGATGATATCATGATGGGATGATGATGAGATGATGATGATGATGATGATGATATCATGATGAGATGATAGTGATGATAGCATGATGAGATGATGATGATGAGATGATGATGATGATGATATCATGATGATGATGATGATATCATGATGAGATGATGATGATGATGATAATGATGATGATGATGGTGATGATTTTATCATGATGATGATATCATGATGGGATGATGATGAGATGATGATGATGATGATATCATGATGAGATGATAGTGATGATAGCATGATGAGATGATGATGATGATATCATGATGAGATGATGATGATGATATAATGATGATGATATCATGATGAGATGATGATGATGATGATGATGATGATGATGATGATATCATGATGAGATGATGATGATGATGATGATGATGATGATATCATGATGATGATATCATGATGAGATGATGATATCATGATGATGATATCATGATGAGATGATGATGATGATATCATGATGATATGATGATGATGATATAATGATGATGATATCATGATGAGATGATGATGATATCATGATGATGATATCATGACGAAATGATGATGATATCATGATGAGATGATGATGATGATATCATGATGAGATGATGATGATGATGATGATGATGATGATGATGATGATGATGATGATGATGGTGATGATGGTGATGATGGTGATGATGATATCATGATGATGAGATGATGATGATGATGATGATGGTAATGATATCATGATGAGATGATGAGATGATGGTAATGATATCATGATGAGATGATGATGATGATGATGATGATGATGATGATGATATCATGATGATGATATCATGATGAGATGATGGTAATGATATCATGATGAGATGATGATGATGATGATGATGATATCATGATGAGATGATGATGATGATATAATGATGATGATGATGATGATGATGATATCATGATGAGATGATGATGATGATATAATGATGATGATAAAATGATGAGATGATGATGATATCATGATGATGATATCATGACGTAATGATGATGATATCATGATGAGATGATGATGATGATAATATCATGATGAGATGATGATGATGATGATGATGATATCATGATGATGATATCATGATGAGATGATGGTAATGATATCATGATGAGATGATGATGATGATGATGATGATCATGATATCATGATGATGATATCATGATGAGATGATGGTAATGATATCATGATGAGATGATGATGATGATGATGATGATCATGATATCATGATGATGATATCATGATGAGATGATGGTAATGATATCATGATGAGATGATGATGATGATGATGATATCATGATGAGATGATGATGATGATGATGATGATATCATGATGAGATGATGATGGTGATGATGATGATGATGATATCATGATGATGATATCATGATGAGATGATGATGATGATGATGATGATATCATGATGAGATGATGATGATGAGATGATGATGATGATATCATGATGAGATGATGATATCATGATGATGATATCATGATGATGATATAATGATGATGATATCATGATGAGATGATGATTATAATGATGATATCATGATGAGATGATGATGATGATGATGATGATGATGATGATATCATGATGAGATGATGATGAGATTATGATGATATAATGATGATGATATCATGATGAGATTATGATGATATCATGATGATGATATCATGATGAAATTATGATGATATCATGATGAGATGATGATGATGATGATATCATGATGAGATGATGATGATGATATAATGATGATGATATCATGATGAGATGATGATGATGATGATGATATCATGATGAGATGATGATGATGATGATGATGATGATGGTGATGATGGTGATGATGATATCATGATGATGATATCATGATGAGATGATGGTAATGATATCATGATGAGATGATGAGATGATGGTAATGATATCATGATGAGATGATGATGATGATGATGATATCATGATGATGATATCATGATGAGATGATGATGATGATGATGATGATGATATCATGATGATGATATCATGATGAGATGATGGTAATGATATCATGATGAGATGATGATGATGATGATGATGATGATATCATGATGAGATGATGATGATGATATAATGATGATGATATCATGATGAGATGATGATGATCATGATATCATGATGAGATGATGGTAATGATATCATGATGAGATGATGATGATGATGATGATGATGATGATGATGATATCATGATGAGATGATGATGATGATGATATAATGATGATTATAAAATGATGAGATGATGATGATATCATGATGATGATATCATGACGAAATGATGATGATATCATGATGAGATGATGATGATGATATCATGATGAGATGATGATGAGGATGATGATGATATCATGATGATGATATAATGATGATGATATCATGATGAAATGATGATGATATCATGATGAGATGATGATGATGATGATGATGATGATGATGATGATGATATCATGATGAGATGATGATGATGATAATGATGATGATGATGTTGATGATTATATCATGATGATGATATCATGATGGGATGATGATGAGATGATGATGATGATGATGATGATATCATGATGAGATGATAGTGATGATAGCATGATGAGATGATGATGATGAGATGATGATGATGATGATATCATGATGATGATGATGATATCATGATGAGATGATGATGATGATGATAATGATGATGATGATGGTGATGATTTTATCATGATGATGATATCATGATGGGATGATGATGAGATGATGATGATGATGATATCATGATGAGATGATAGTGATGATAGCATGATGAGATGATGATGATGATATCATGATGAGATGATGATGATGATATAATGATGATGATATCATGATGAGATGATGATGATGATGATGATGATGATATCATGATGAGATGATGATGATGATGATGATGATGATGATATCATGATGATGATATCATGATGAGATGATGATATCATGATGATGATATCATGATGAGATGATGATGATGATATCATGATGATATGATGATGATGATATAATGATGATGATATCATGATGAGATGATGATGATATCATGATGATGATATCATGACGAAATGATGATGATATCATGATGAGATGATGATGATGATATCATGATGAGATGATGATGATGATGATGATGATGATGATGATGATGATGATGATGATGATGATGGTGATGATGGTGATGATGGTGATGATGATATCATGATGATGAGATGATGATGATGATGATGATGGTAATGATATCATGATGAGATGATGAGATGATGGTAATGATATCATGATGAGATGATGATGATGATGATGATGATGATGATATCATGATGATGATATCATGATGAGATGATGGTAATGATATCATGATGAGATGATGATGATGATGATGATGATATCATGATGAGATGATGATGATGATATAATGATGATGATGATGATGATGATGATGATATCATGATGAGATGATGATGATGATATAATGATGATGATAAAATGATGAGATGATGATGATATCATGATGATGATATCATGACGTAATGATGATGATATCATGATGAGATGATGATGATGATAATATCATGATGAGATGATGATGATGATGATGATGATATCATGATGATGATATCATGATGAGATGATGGTAATGATATCATGATGAGATGATGATGATGATGATGATGATCATGATATCATGATGATGATATCATGATGAGATGATGGTAATGATATCATGATGAGATGATGATGATGATGATGATGATCATGATATCATGATGATGATATCATGATGAGATGATGGTAATGATATCATGATGAGATGATGATGATGATGATGATATCATGATGAGATGATGATGATGATGATGATGATATCATGATGAGATGATGATGGTGATGATGATGATGATGATATCATGATGATGATATCATGATGAGATGATGATGATGATGATGATGATATCATGATGAGATGATGATGATGAGATGATGATGATGATATCATGATGAGATGATGATGATGATGATATCATGATGAGATGATGATATCATGATG
Source organism: Pelodytes ibericus (assembly GCA_036172795.1). Classification (NCBI taxonomy): domain Eukaryota; kingdom Metazoa; phylum Chordata; class Amphibia; order Anura; family Pelodytidae; genus Pelodytes; species Pelodytes ibericus. Next base: position 24,796,916 of record CM069866.1, read on the forward strand.
ATGATATCATGATGATGATATAATGATGATGATATCATGATGAGATGATGATTATAATGATGATATCATGATGAGATGATGATGATGATGATGATGATGATGATGATATCATGATGAGATGATGATGAGATTATGATGATATAATGATGATGATATCATGATGAGATTATGATGATATCATGATGATGATATCATGATGAAATTATGATGATATCATGATGAGATGATGATGATGATGATATCATGATGAGATGATGATGATGATATAATGATGATGATATCATGATGAGATGATGATGATGATGATGATATCATGATGAGATGATGATGATGATGATGATGATGATGGTGATGATGGTGATGATGATATCATGATGATGATATCATGATGAGATGATGGTAATGATATCATGATGAGATGATGAGATGATGGTAATGATATCATGATGAGATGATGATGATGATGATGATGATGATATCATGATGATGATATCATGATGAGATGATGATGATGATGATGATGATGATGATGATATCATGATGATGATATCATGATGAGATGATGGTAATGATATCATGATGAGATGATGATGATGATGATGATGATGATATCATGATGAGATGATGATGATGATATAATGATGATGATGATGATGATGATGATGATGATGATATCATGATGAGATGATGATGATGATATAATGATGATGATAAAATGATGAGATGATGATGATATCATGATGATGATATCATGACGTAATGATGATGATATCATGATGAGATGATGATGATGATGATATCATGATGAGATGATGATGATGATGATGATGATGATGATATCATGATGATGATATCATGATGAGATGATGGTAATGATATCATGATGAGATGATGATGATGATGATGATGATGATGATGATGATCATGATATCATGATGATGATATCATGATGAGATGATGGTAATGATATCATGATGAGATGATGATGATGATGATGATGATATCATGATGAGATGATCATGATGATGATGATGATATCATGATGAGATGATGATGGTGATGATGATGATGATATCATGATGATGATATCATGATGAGATGATGATGATGATGATGATGATATCATGATGAGATGATGATGATGAGATGATGATGATGATATCATGATGAGATGATGATGATGATGATATCATGATGAGATGATGATGATAATGATATCATGATGAGATGATGATGATGATGATGATGATATCATGATGAGATGATGATATCATGATGATGATATCATGATGATGATATAATGATGATGATATCATGATGAGATGATGATTATAATGATGATATCATGATGAGATGATGATGATGATGATGATGATGATGATGATGATATCATGATGAGATGATGATGATGATATCATGATGAGATGATGATGATATAATGATGATGATATCATGATGAGATTATGATGATATCATGATGATGATATCATGATGAAATTATGATGATATCATGATGAGATGATGATGATTATATCATGATGAGATGATGATGATGATATAATGATGATGATATCATGATGAGATGATGATGATGATGATATCATGATGAGATGATGATGATGATGATGATGATGATGATATCATGATGATGATATCATGATGAGATGATGGTAATGATATCATGATGAGATGATGATGATGATGATGATGATGATGATGATGATGATGATCATGATATCATGATGATGATATCATGATGAGATGATGGTAATGATATCATGATGAGATGATGATGATGATGATGATATCATGATGAGATGATCATGATGATGATGATGATATCATGATGAGATGATCATGATGATGATGATGATATCATGATGATGATATCATGATGAGATGATGATGGTGATGATGATGATGATGATGATATCATGATGATGATATCATGATGAGATGATGATGATGATGATGATATCATGATGAGATGATGATGATGAGATGATGATGATGATGATATCATGATGAGAGGATGATGATGATGATATCATGATGAGATGATGATGATAATGATATCATGATGAGATGATGATGATGATGATGATATCATGATGAAATGATGATATCATGATGAAATTATGATGATATCATGATGAGATGATGATGATGATATAATGATGATGATAAAATGATGAGATGATGATGATATCATGATGATGATATCATGACGAAATGATGATGATATCATGATGAGATGATGATATCATGATGAGATGATGATGATGATGATGATATCATGATGATGATATCATGATGAGATGATGGTAATGATATCATGATGAGATGATGATGATGATGATGATGATGATGATGATGATGATGATCATGATATCATGATGATGATATCATGATGAGATGATGGTAATGATATCATGATGAGATGATGATTATAATGATGATATCATGATGAGATGATGATGATGATGATGATGATATCATGATGAGATGATGATGATGATATCATGATGAGATGATGATGATGATGATATCATGATGAGATGATCATGATGATGATGATGATATCATGATGAGATGATGATGATGATGATGATATCATGATGATGATATCATGATGAGATGATGATGGTGATGATGATGATGATATCATGATGATGATATCATGATGAGATGATGATGATGATGATGATATCATGATGAGATGATGATGATGAGATGATGATGATGATATCATGATGAGATGATGATGATGATGATATCATGATGAGATGATGATGATAATGATATCATGATGAGATGATGATATCATGATGAGATGATGATGATGATGATGATGATGATATCATGATGATGATATAATGATGATGATATCATGATGAAATGATGATGATATCATGATGAGATGATGATGATGATGATGATGATGATGATGATGATATCATGATGAGATGATGATGATGATAATGATGATGATGATGTTGATAATTATATCATGATGATGATATCATGATGGGATGATGATGAGATGATGATGATGATGATGATGATATCATGATGAGATGATAGTGATGATAGCATGATGAGATGATGATGATGAGATGATGATGATGATGATATCATGATGATGATGATGATATCATGATGAGATGATGATGATGATGATAATGATGATGATGATGGTGATGATTTTATCATGATGATGATATCATGATGGGATGATGATGAGATGATGATGATGATGATATCATGATGAGATGATAGTGATGATAGCATGATGAGATGATGATGATGATATCATGATGAGATGATGATGATGATATAATGATGATGATATCATGATGAGATGATGATGATGATGATGATGATGATGATGATATCATGATGAGATGATGATGATGATGATGATGATGATATCATGATGATGATATCATGATGAGATGATGATATCATGATGATGATATCATGATGAGATGATGATGATGATATCATGATGATATGATGATGATGATATAATGATGATGATATCATGATGAGATGATGATGATATCATGATGATGATATCATGACGAAATGATGATGATATCATGATGAGATGATGATGATGATATCATGATGAGATGATGATGATGATGATGATGATGATGATGATGATGATGATGGTGATGATGGTGATGATGGTGATGATGATATCATGATGATGAGATGATGATGATGATGATGATGGTAATGATATCATGATGAGATGATGAGATGATGGTAATGATATCATGATGAGATGATGATGATGATGATGATGATGATGATGATGATATCATGATGATGATATCATGATGAGATGATGGTAATGATATCATGATGAGATGATGATGATGATGATGATGATATCATGATGAGATGATGATGATGATATAATGATGATGATGATGATGATGATGATATCATGATGAGATGATGATGATGATATAATGATGATGATAAAATGATGAGATGATGATGATATCATGATGATGATATCATGACGTAATGATGATGATATCATGATGAGATGATGATGATGATAATATCATGATGAGATGATGATGATGATGATGATGATATCATGATGATGATATCATGATGAGATGATGGTAATGATATCATGATGAGATGATGATGATGATGATGATGATCATGATATCATGATGATGATATCATGATGAGATGATGGTAATGATATCATGATGAGATGATGATGATGATGATGATGATCATGATATCATGATGATGATATCATGATGAGATGATGGTAATGATATCATGATGAGATGATGATGATGATGATGATATCATGATGAGATGATGATGATGATGATGATGATATCATGATGAGATGATGATGGTGATGATGATGATGATGATATCATGATGATGATATCATGATGAGATGATGATGATGATGATGATGATATCATGATGAGATGATGATGATGAGATGATGATGATGATATCATGATGAGATGATGATGATGATGATATCATGATGAGATGATGATATCATGATGATGATATCATGATGATGATATAATGATGATGATATCATGATGAGATGATGATTATAATGATGATATCATGATGAGATGATGATGATGATGATGATGATGATGATGATGATATCATGATGAGATGATGATGAGATTATGATGATATAATGATGATGATATCATGATGAGATTATGATGATATCATGATGATGATATCATGATGAAATTATGATGATATCATGATGAGATGATGATGATGATGATATCATGATGAGATGATGATGATGATATAATGATGATGATATCATGATGAGATGATGATGATGATGATGATATCATGATGAGATGATGATGATGATGATGATGATGATGGTGATGATGGTGATGATGATATCATGATGATGATATCATGATGAGATGATGGTAATGATATCATGATGAGATGATGAGATGATGGTAATGATATCATGATGAGATGATGATGATGATGATGATATCATGATGATGATATCATGATGAGATGATGATGATGATGATGATGATGATGATGATGATATCATGATGATGATATCATGATGAGATGATGGTAATGATATCATGATGAGATGATGATGATGATGATGATGATGATATCATGATGAGATGATGATGATGATATAATGATGATGATATCATGATGAGATGATGATGATCATGATATCATGATGAGATGATGGTAATGATATCATGATGAGATGATGATGATGATGATGAAATTATGATGATATCATGATGAGATGATGATGATGATATAATGATGATGATAAAATGATGAGATGATGATGATATCATGATGATGATATCATGACGAAATGATGATGATATGATGAGATGATGATAATGATGATATCATGATGAGATGATGATGATGATGATGATGATATCATGATGATGATATCATGATGAGATGATGGTAATGATATCATGATGAGATGATGATGATGATGATGATGATGATCATGATATCATGATGATGATATCATGATGAGATGATGGTAATGATATCATGATGAGATGATGATGATGATGATGATGATATCATGATGAGATGATCATGATGATGATGATGATATCATGATGAGATGATGATGATGATGATGATGATATCATGATGATGATATCATGATGAGATGATGATGGTGATGATGATGATGATATCATGATGAGATGATGATGGTGATGATGATGATGATATCATGATGATGATATCATGATGAGATGATGATGATGATATCATGATGAGATGATGATGATGATATCATGATGATGATATCATGATGAGATGATGATGGTGATGATGATGATATCATGATGATGATATCATGATGAGATGATGATGGTGATGATGATGATATCATGATGATGATATCATGATGAGATGATGATGATGATATCATGATGAGATGATGATGATGAGATGATGATGATGATATCATGATGAGATGATGATGATGATATCATGATGAGATGATGATGATAATGATATCATGATGAGATGATGATGATGATGATGATGATATCATGATGAGATGATGATATCATGATGATGATATCATGATGATGATATAATGATGATGATATCATGATGAGATGATGATGGTGATGATGATGATGATATCATGATGATGATATCATGATGAGATGATGATGATGATGATGATATCACGATGAGATGATGATGATGATGATGATGATATCATGATGAGATGATGATGATGATGATGATATCATGATGAGATGATGATGATAATGATATCATGATGAGATGATGATGATGATGATGATGATGATGATGATATCATGATGAGATGATGATGATGATGATGATGATGATGATGATATCATGATGATGATATTATGATGAGATGATGATATCATGATGAGATGATGATGATGATATCATGATGATATGATGATGATGATATAATGATGATGATATCATGATGAGATGATGATGATGTTGATATCATGATGAGATGATGATGATGATGATGATGATGATATCATGATGATGATATAATGATGATGATATTATGATGAAATGATGATGATATCATGATGAGATGATGATGATGATATCATGATGAGATGATGATGATGATGATAATGATGATGATGATGTTGATGATTATATCATGATGATGATATCATGATGGGATGATGATGAGATGATGATGATGATGATGATGATGATATCATGATGAGATGATAGTGATGATAGCATGATGAGATGATGATGATGATATCATGATGAGATGATGACGATGATGATGATGATGATGATGATGATGATGATGATGATATCATGATGATGATATCATGATGAGATGATGATGATATCATGATGAGATGATGATAATGATGATATCATGATGAGATGATGATGATGATGATATCATGATGATGATATCATGATGAGATGATGGTAATGATATCATGATGAGATGATGATGATGATGATGATGATGATCATGATGAGATGATGATGGTGATGATGATGATGATATCATGATGATGATATCATGATGAGATGATGATGATGATATCATGATGAGATGATGATGATGAGATGATGATGATGATATCATGATGAGATGATGATGATGATGATGATGATATCATGATGAGATGATGATGATGAGATGATGATGATGATTTCATGATGAGATGATGATGATGATGATATCATGATGAGATGATGATGATAATGATATCATGATGAGATGATGATGATGATGATATCATGATGAGATGATGATATCATGATGATGATATCATGATGATGATATAATGATGATGATATCATGATGAGATGATGATTATAATGATGATATCATGATGAGATGATGATGATGATGATGATGATGATGATGATGATGATGATGATATCATGATGAGATGATGATGATGATATCATGATGAGATGATGATGATATAATGATGATGATATCATGATGAGATTATGATGATATCATGATGATGATATCATGATGAAATTATGATGATATCATGATGAGATGATGATGATGATATCATGATGAGATGATGATGATGATATAATGATGATGATATCATGATGAGATGATGATGATGATGATATCATGATGAGATGATGATGATGATGATGATGATGATGAGATGATGATGATGATATCATGACGTAATGATGATGATATCATGATGAGATGATGATGATGATAATATCATGATGAGATGATGATGATGATGATGATGATATCATGATGATGATATCATGATGAGATGATGGTAATGATATCATGATGAGATGATGATGATGATGATGATCATGATATCATGATGATGATATCATGATGAGATGATGGTAATGATATCATGATGAGATGATGATGATGATGATGATGATCATGATATCATGATGATGATATCATGATGAGATGATGGTAATGATATCATGATGAGATGATGATGATGATGATGATATCATGATGAGATGATGATGATGATGATGATGATATCATGATGAGATGATGATGGTGATGATGATGATGATGATATCATGATGATGATATCATGATGAGATGATGATGATGATGATGATGATATCATGATGAGATGATGATGATGAGATGATGATGATGATATCATGATGAGATGATGATGATGATGATATCATGATGAGATGATGATATCATGATGATGATATCATGATGATGATATAATGATGATGATATCATGATGAGATGATGATTATAATGATGATATCATGATGAGATGATGATGATGATGATGATGATGATGATGATATCATGATGAGATGATGATGAGATTATGATGATATAATGATGATGATATCATGATGAGATTATGATGATATCATGATGATGATATCATGATGAAATTATGATGATATCATGATGAGATGATGATGATGATGATATCATGATGAGATGATGATGATGATATAATGATGATGATATCATGATGAGATGATGATGATGATGATGATATCATGATGAGATGATGATGATGATGATGATGATGATGATGATGGTGATGATGGTGATGATGATATCATGATGATGATATCATGATGAGATGATGGTAATGATATCATGATGAGATGATGAGATGATGGTAATGATATCATGATGAGATGATGATGATGATGATGATGATGATATCATGATGATGATATCATGATGAGATGATGATGATGATGATGATGATGATGATGATATCATGATGATGATATCATGATGAGATGATGGTAATGATATCATGATGAGATGATGATGATGATGATGATGATGATGATATCATGATGAGATGATGATGATGATATAATGATGATGATGATGATGATGATGATGATGATGATGATATCATGATGAGATGATGATGATGATATAATGATGATGATAAAATGATGAGATGATGATGATATCATGATGATGATATCATGACGTAATGATGATGATATCATGATGAGATGATGATGATGATGATATCATGATGAGATGATGATGATGATGATGATGATGATGATGATATCATGATGATGATATC
>CM069866.1:24811040-24853540 GCA_036172795.1 Pelodytes ibericus
ATGATGATGATATAATGATGATGATGATGATGATGATGATGATGATGATGATGATGATATCATGATGAGATGATGATGATGATATAATGATGATGATAAAATGATGAGATGATGATGATATCATGATGATGATATCATCTTGACGTAATGATGATGATATCATGATGAGATGATGATGATGATGATATCATGATGAGATGATGATGATGATGATGATGATATCATGATGATGATATCATGATGAGATGATGGTAATGATATCATGATGAGATGATGATGATGATGATGATGATGATGATGATCATGATATCATGATGATGATATCATGATGAGATGATGGTAATGATATCATGATGAGATGATGATGATGATGATGATATCATTATGAGATGATCATGATGATGATGATGATATCATGATGAGATGATGATGGTGATGATGATGATGATATCATGATGATGATATCATGATGAGATGATGATGATGATGATGATGATATCATGATGAGATGATGATGATGAGATGATGATGATGATATCATGATGAGATGATGATGATGATATCATGATGAGATGATGATGATAATGATATCATGATGAGATGATGATGATGATGATATCATGATGAGATGATGATATCATGATGATGATATCATGATGATGATATCATGATGATGATATAATGATGATGATATCATGATGAGATGATGATTATAATGATGATATCATGATGAGATGATGATGATGATGATGATGATATCATGATGAGATGATGATGATGATATCATGATGAGATGATGATGATATAATGATGATGATATCATGATGAGATTATGATGATATCATGATGATGATATCATGATGAAATTATGATGATATCATGATGAGATGATGATGATGATATCATGATGAGATGATGATGATGATATAATGATGATGATATCATGATGAGATGATGATGATGATGATATCATGATGAGATGATGATGATGATGATGATGATGAGATGATGATGATGATATCATGATGAGATGATGGTAATGATATCATGATGAGATGATGATGATGATGATGATGATGATGATCATGATATCATGATGATGATATCATGATGAGATGATGGTAATGATATCATGATGAGATGATGATGATGATGATGATGATGATGATATCATGATGAGATGATCATGATGATGATGATGATATCATGATGATGATATCATGATGAGATGATGATGGTGATGATGATGATGATGATATCATGATGATGATATCATGATGAGATGATGATGATGATGATGATGATATCATGATGAGATGATGATGATGAGATGATGATGATGATATCATGATGAGATGATGATGATGATGATATCATGATGAGATGATGATGATAATGATATCATGATGAGATGATGATGATGATATCATGATGAAATGATGATATCATGATGATGATATCATGATGATGATATCATGATGATGATATCATGATGAGATGATGATTATAATGATGATATCATGATGAGATGATGATGATGATGATGATATCATGATGAGATGATGATGATGATATCATGATGAGATGATGATGATATAATGATGATGATATCATGATGAGATTATGATGATATCATGATGATGATATCATGATGAAATTATGATGATATCATGATGAGATGATGATGATGATATAATGATGATGATAAAATGATGAGATGATGATGATATCATGATGATGATATCATGACGAAATGATGATGATATGATGAGATGATGATAATGATGATATCATGATGAGATGATGATGATGATGATGATGATATCATGATGATGATATCATGATGAGATGATGGTAATGATATCATGATGAGATGATGATGATGATGATGATGATGATCATGATATCATGATGATGATATCATGATGAGATGATGGTAATGATATCATGATGAGATGATGATGATGATGATGATGATATCATGATGAGATGATCATGATGATGATGATGATATCATGATGAGATGATGATGATGATGATGATGATATCATGATGATGATATCATGATGAGATGATGATGGTGATGATGATGATGATATCATGATGATGATATCATGATGAGATGATGATGATGATGATGATATCATGATGAGATGATGATGATGAGATGATGATGATGATATCATGATGAGATGATGATGATGATGATGATGATATCATGATGATGATATCATGATGAGATGATGATGGTGATGATGATGATATCATGATGATGATATCATGATGAGATGATGATGATGATATCATGATGAGATGATGATGATGAGATGATGATGATGATATCATGATGAGATGATGATGATGATATCATGATGAGATGATGATGATAATGATATCATGATGAGATGATGATGATGATGATGATGATATCATGATGAGATGATGATATCATGATGATGATATCATGATGATGATATAATGATGATGATATCATGATGAGATGATGATGGTGATGATGATGATGATATCATGATGATGATATCATGATGAGATGATGATGATGATGATGATATCATGATGAGATGATGATGATGAGATGATGATGATGATATCATGATGAGATGATGATGATGATGATGATATCATGATGAGATGATGATGATAATTATATCATGATGAGATGATGATGATGATGATGATGATGATGATATCATGATGAGATGATGATGATGATGATGATGATGATGATATCATGATGATGATATTATGATGAGATGATGATATCATGATGAGATGATGATGATGATATCATGATGATATGATGATGATGATATAATGATGATGATATCATGATGAGATGATGATGATGTTGATATCATGATGAGATGATGATGATGATGATGATGATATCATGATGATGATATAATGATGATGATATTATGATGAAATGATGATGATATCATGATGAGATGATGATGATGATATCATGATGAGATGATGATGATGATGATAATGATGATGATGATGTTGATGATTATATCATGATGATGATATCATGATGGGATGATGATGAGATGATGATGATGATGATGATGATATCATGATGAGATGATAGTGATGATAGCATGATGAGATGATGATGATGATATCATGATGAGATGATGACGATGATGATGATGATGATGATGATGATATCATGATGATGATATCATGATGAGATGATGATGATATCATGATGAGATGATGATAATGATGATATCATGATGAGATGATGATGATGATGATATCATGATGATGATATCATGATGAGATGATGGTAATGATATCATGATGAGATGATGATGATGATGATGATGATGATCATGATGAGATGATGATGGTGATGATGATGATGATATCATGATGATGATATCATGATGAGATGATGATGATGATATCATGATGAGATGATGATGATGAGATGATGATGATGATATCATGATGAGATGATGATGATGATGATGATGATATCATGATGAGATGATGATGATGAGATGATGATGATGATTTCATGATGAGATGATGATGATGATGATATCATGATGAGATGATGATGATAATGATATCATGATGAGATGATGATGATGATGATATCATGATGAGATGATGATATCATGATGATGATATCATGATGATGATATAATGATGATGATATCATGATGAGATGATGATTATAATGATGATATCATGATGAGATGATGATGATGATGATGATGATGATGATGATGATGATATCATGATGAGATGATGATGATGATATCATGATGAGATGATGATGATATAATGATGATGATATCATGATGAGATTATGATGATATCATGATGATGATATCATGATGAAATTATGATGATATCATGATGAGATGATGATGATGATATCATGATGAGATGATGATGATGATATAATGATGATGATATCATGATGAGATGATGATGATGATGATATCATGATGAGATGATGATGATGATGATGATGATGATGATGAGATGATGATGATGATATCATGATGAGATGATGGTAATGATATCATGATGAGATGATGATGATGATGATGATGATGATGATGATGATGATGATCATGATATCATGATGATGATATCATGATGAGATGATGGTAATGATATCATGATGAGATGATGATGATGATGATGATGATGATATCATGATGAGATGATCATGATGATGATGATGATATCATGATGAGATGATGATGATGATGATGATGATGATATCATGATGATGATATCATGATGAGATGATGATGGTGATGATGATGATGATGATATCATGATGATGATATCATGATGAGATGATGATGATGATGATGATATCATGATGAGATGATGATGATGAGATGATGATGATGATATCATGATGAGATGATGATGATGATGATATCATGATGATGATATCATGATGAGATGATGGTAATGATATCATGATGAGATGATGATGATGATGATGATGATGATCATGATGAGATGATGATGGTGATGATGATGATGATATCATGATGATGATATCATGATGAGATGATGATGATGATGATGATATCATGATGAGATGATGATGATGAGATGATGATGATGATATCATGATGAGATGATGATGATGATGATGATGATATCATGATGAGATGATGATGATGAGATGATGATGATGATATCATGATGAGATGATGATGATGATGATATCATGATGAGATGATGATGATAATGATATCATGATGAGATGATGATGATGATGATATCATGATGAGATGATGATATCATGATGATGATATCATGATGATGATATAATGATGATGATATCATGATGAGATGATGATTATAATGATGATATCATGATGAGATGATGATGATGATGATGATGATGATGATGATGATGATGATATCATGATGAGATGATGATGATGATATCATGATGAGATGATGATGATATAATGATGATGATATCATGATGAGATTATGATGATATCATGATGATGATATCATGATGAAATTATGATGATATCATGATGAGATGATGATGATGATATCATGATGAGATGATGATGATGATATAATGATGATGATATCATGATGAGATGATGATGATGATGATATCATGATGAGATGATGATGATGATGATGATGATGAGATGATGATGATGATATCATGATGAGATGATGGTAATGATATCATGATGAGATGATGATGATGATGATGATGATGATGATGATGATGATGATGATGATGATGATGATCATGATATCATGATGATGATATCATGATGAGATGATGGTAATGATATCATGATGAGATGATGATGATGATGATGATGATGATGATGATGATATCATGATGAGATGATCATGATGATGATGATGATATCATGATGAGATGATGATGATGATGATGATATCATGATGATGATATCATGATGAGATGATGATGGTGATGATGATGATGATGATATCATGATGATGATATCATGATGAGATGATGATGATGATGATGATATCATGATGAGATGATGATGATGAGATGATTATGATGATATCATGATGAGATGATGATGATAATGATATCATGATGAGATGATGATGATGATGATATCATGATGAAATGATGATATCATGATGATGATATCATGATGATGATATAATGATGATGATATCATGATGAGATGATGATTATAATGATGATATCATGATGAGATGATGATGATGATGATGATATCATGATGAGATAATGATGATGATATCATGATGAGATGATGATGATATAATGATGATGATATCATGATGAGATTATGATGATATCATGATGATGATATCATAATGAAATTATGATGATATCATGATGAGATGATGATGATGATATAATGATGATGATAAAATGATGAGATGATGATGATATCATGATGATGATATCATGACGAAATGATGATGATATCATGATGAGATGATGATGATGATGATGATGATATCATGATGATGATATCATGATGAGATGATGGTAATGATATCATGATGAGATGATGATGATGATGATGATCATGATGAGATGATGATGGTGATGATGATGATGATATCATGATGATGATATCATGATGAGATGATGATGATGATGATGATGATGATATCATGATGAGATGATGATGATGAGATGATGATGATGATATCATGATGAGATGATGATGATGATATCATGATGAGATGATGATGATAATGATATCATGATGAGATGATGATGATGATGATGATATCATGATGAGATGATGATATCATGATGATGATATCATGATGATGATATAATGATGATGATATCATGATGATGATGATGATATCATGATGATGATATCATGATGAGATGATGATGATGATGATGATATCATGATGAGATGATGATGATGAGATGATGATGATGATATCATGATGAGATGATGATGATGATGATGATGATATCATGATGAGATGATGATGATAATGATATCATGATGAGATGATGATGATGATGATGATGATGATGATATCATGATGAGATGATGATGATGATGATGATGATGATATCATGATGATGATATTATGATGAGATGATGATGATGATGATGATATAATGATGATGATATCATGATGAGATGATGATGATATCATGATGATGATATCATGACGAAATGATGATGATATCATGATGAGATGATGATGATGATGATATAATGATGATGATATCATGATGAGATGATGATGATATCATGATGATGATATCATGACGAAATGATGATGATATCATGATGAGATGATGATGATGATGATATCATGATGATATGATGATGATGATGATATAATGATGATGATATCATGATGAGATGATGATGATATCATGATGATGATATCATGACGAAATGATGATGATATCATGATGAGATGATGATAATGATGATATCATGATGAGATGATGATGATGATGATGATATCATGATGATGATATAATGATGATGATATCATGATGAAATGATGATGATATCATGATGAGATGATGATGATGATGATGATGATGATGATGATGATGATATCATGATGAGATGATGATGATGATGATAATGATGATGATGATGTTGATGATTATATCATGATGATGATATCATGATGGGATGATGATGAGATGATGATGATGATGATGATGATGATATCATGATGAGATGATAGTGATGATAGCATGATGAGATGATGATGATGATATCATGATGAGATGATGATGATGATGATGATGATGATGATGATATCATGATGAGATGATGATGATGATAATGATGATGATGATGGTGATGATTTTATCATGATGATGATATCATGATGGGATGATGATGAGATGATGATGATGATGATATCATGATGAGATGATAGTGATGATAGCATGATGAGATGATGATGATGATATCATGATGAGATGATGATGATGATATAATGATGATGATATCATGATGAGATGATGATGATGATGATGATGATGATGATGATGATGATGATGATATCATGATGAGATGATGATGATGATGATGATGATGATGATATCATGATGATGATATCATGATGAGATGATGATGATGATGATATGATGATGATATGATGATGATGATATAATGATGATGATATCATGATGAGATGATGATGATATCATGATGATGATATCATGACGAAATGATGATGATATCATGATGAGATGATGATGATGATATCATGATGAGATGATGATGATGATGATGATGATGATGATGATGATGATGATGATGGTGATGATGGTGATGATGATATCATGATGATGAGATGATGATGATGATGATGGTAATGATATCATGATGAGATGATGAGATGATGGTAATGATATCATGATGAGATGATGATGATGATGATGATGATGATGATGATGATGATGATGATGATGATATCATGATGATGATATCATGATGAGATGATGGTAATGATATCATGATGAGATGATGATGATGATGATGATGATGATGATGATGATATCATGATGAGATGATGATGATGATATAATGATGATGATGATGATGATGATGATATCATGATGAGATGATGATGATGATATAATGATGATGATAAAATGATGAGATGATGATGATATCATGATGATTATATCATGACGTAATGATGATGATATCATGATGAGATGATGATGATGATGATATCATGATGAGATGATGATGATGATGATATCATGATGATGATATCATGATGAGATGATGGTAATGATATCATGATGAGATGATGATGATGATGATGATGATCATGATATCATGATGATGATATCATGATGAGATGATGGTAATGATATCATGATGAGATGATGATGATGATATCATGATGAGATGATCATGATGATGATGATGATATCATGATGAGATGATGATGGTGATGATGATGATGATATCATGATGAGATGATGATGATGATGATGATGATATCATGATGAGATGATGATGATGAGATGATGATGATGATATCATGATGAGATGATGATGATGATGATATCATGATGAGATGATGATGATAATGATATCATGATGAGATGATGATATCATGATGATGATATCATGATGATGATATAATGATGATGATATCATGATGAGATGATGATTATAATGATGATGATATCATGATGAGATGATGATTATAATGATGATATCATGATGAGATGATGATGATGATGATGATGATATCATGATGAGATGATGATGATGATATCATGATGAGATGATGATGATATAATGATGATGATATCATGATGAGATTATGATGATATCATGATGATGATATCATGATGAAATTATGATGATATCATGATGAGATGATGATGATGATATCATGATGAGATGATGATGATGATATAATGATGAGATGATGATGATGATATCATGATGATATGATGATGATGATATAATGATGATGATATCATGATGAGATGATGATGATATCATGATGATGATATCATGATGATGATATCATGACGAAATGATGATGATATCATGATGAGATGATGATGATGATATCATGATGAGATGATGATGATGATGATGATGATGATGATGATGATGATGGTGATGATGGTGATGATGATATCATGATGATGAGATGATGATGATGATGATGATGGTAATGATATCATGATGAGATGATGAGATGATGGTAATGATATCATGATGAGATGATGATGATGATGATGATGATGATGATGATGATGATGATGATGATATCATGATGATGATATCATGATGAGATGATGGTAATGATATCATTATGAGATGATGATGATGATGATGATGATGATGATGATATCATGATGAGATGATGATGATGATATAATGATGATGATGATGATGATGATGATGATGATATCATGATGAGATGATGATGATGATATAATGATGATGATAAAATGATGAGATGATGATGATATCATGATGATGATATCATGACGTAATGATGATGATATCATGATGAGATGATGATGATGATGATATCATGATGAGATGATGATGATGATGATATCATGATGATGATATCATGATGAGATGATGGTAATGATATCATGATGAGATGATGATGATGATGATGATGATGATGATCATGATATCATGATGATGATATCATGATGAGATGATGGTAATGATATCATGATGAGATGATGATGATGATGATGATATCATGATGAGATGATCATGATGATGATGATGATATCATGATGAGATGATGATGGTGATGATGATGATGATATCATGATGATGATATCATGATGAGATGATGATGATGATGATGATATCATGATGAGATGATGATGATGAGATGATGATGATGATATCATGATGAGATGATGATGATGATGATATCATGATGAGATGATGATGATAATGATATCATGATGAGATGATGATGATGATGATGATGATATCATGATGAGATGATGATATCATGATGATGATATCATGATGATGATATAATGATGATGATATCATGATGAGATGATGATTATAATGATGATATCATGATGAGATGATGATGATGATGATGATGATGATGATGATGATGATGATGATATCATGATGAGATGATGAGATGATGATATCATGATGATGATATCATGATGATGATATCATGATGATGATATAATGATGATGATATCATGATGAGATGATGATTATAATGATGATATCATGATGAGATGATGATGATGATGATGATGATATCATGATGAGATGATGATGATGATATCATGATGAGATGATGATGATATAATGATGATGATATCATGATGAGATTATGATGATATCATGATGATGATATCATGATGAAATTATGATGATATCATGATGAGATGATGATGATGATATCATGATGAGATGATGATGATGATATAATGATGATGATATCATGATGAGATGATGATGATGATGATATCATGATGAGATGATGATGATGATGATGATGATGAGATGATGATGATGATATCATGATGAGATGATGGTAATGATATCATGATGAGATGATGATGATGATGATGATGATGATGATCATGATATCATGATGATGATATCATGATGAGATGATGGTAATGATATCATGATGAGATGATGATGATGATGATGATGATGATATCATGATGAGATGATCATGATGATGATGATGATATCATGATGATGATATCATGATGAGATGATGATGGTGATGATGATGATGATGATATCATGATGATGATATCATGATGAGATGATGATGATGATGATGATGATATCATGATGAGATGATGATGATGAGATGATGATGATGATATCATGATGAGATGATGATGATGATGATATCATGATGAGATGATGATGATAATGATATCATGATGAGATGATGATGATGATATCATGATGAAATGATGATATCATGATGATGATATCATGATGATGATATCATGATGATGATATCATGATGAGATGATGATTATAATGATGATATCATGATGAGATGATGATGATGATGATGATATCATGATGAGATGATGATGATGATATCATGATGAGATGATGATGATATAATGATGATGATATCATGATGAGATTATGATGATATCATGATGATGATATCATGATGAAATTATGATGATATCATGATGAGATGATGATGATGATATAATGATGATGATAAAATGATGAGATGATGATGATATCATGATGATGATATCATGACGAAATGATGATGATATGATGAGATGATGATAATGATGATATCATGATGAGATGATGATGATGATGATGATGATATCATGATGATGATATCATGATGAGATGATGGTAATGATATCATGATGAGATGATGATGATGATGATGATGATGATCATGATATCATGATGATGATATCATGATGAGATGATGGTAATGATATCATGATGAGATGATGATGATGATGATGATGATATCATGATGAGATGATCATGATGATGATGATGATATCATGATGAGATGATGATGATGATGATGATGATATCATGATGATGATATCATGATGAGATGATGATGGTGATGATGATGATGATATCATGATGATGATATCATGATGAGATGATGATGATGATGATGATATCATGATGAGATGATGATGATGAGATGATGATGATGATATCATGATGAGATGATGATGATGATGATGATGATATCATGATGATGATATCATGATGAGATGATGATGGTGATGATGATGATATCATGATGATGATATCATGATGAGATGATGATGATGATATCATGATGAGATGATGATGATGAGATGATGATGATGATATCATGATGAGATGATGATGATGATATCATGATGAGATGATGATGATAATGATATCATGATGAGATGATGATGATGATGATGATGATATCATGATGAGATGATGATATCATGATGATGATATCATGATGATGATATAATGATGATGATATCATGATGAGATGATGATGGTGATGATGATGATGATATCATGATGATGATATCATGATGAGATGATGATGATGATGATGATATCATGATGAGATGATGATGATGAGATGATGATGATGATATCATGATGAGATGATGATGATGATGATGATATCATGATGAGATGATGATGATAATTATATCATGATGAGATGATGATGATGATGATGATGATGATGATATCATGATGAGATGATGATGATGATGATGATGATGATGATATCATGATGATGATATTATGATGAGATGATGATATCATGATGAGATGATGATGATGATATCATGATGATATGATGATGATGATATAATGATGATGATATCATGATGAGATGATGATGATGTTGATATCATGATGAGATGATGATGATGATGATGATGATATCATGATGATGATATAATGATGATGATATTATGATGAAATGATGATGATATCATGATGAGATGATGATGATGATATCATGATGAGATGATGATGATGATGATAATGATGATGATGATGTTGATGATTATATCATGATGATGATATCATGATGGGATGATGATGAGATGATGATGATGATGATGATGATATCATGATGAGATGATAGTGATGATAGCATGATGAGATGATGATGATGATATCATGATGAGATGATGACGATGATGATGATGATGATGATGATGATATCATGATGATGATATCATGATGAGATGATGATGATATCATGATGAGATGATGATAATGATGATATCATGATGAGATGATGATGATGATGATATCATGATGATGATATCATGATGAGATGATGGTAATGATATCATGATGAGATGATGATGATGATGATGATGATGATCATGATGAGATGATGATGGTGATGATGATGATGATATCATGATGATGATATCATGATGAGATGATGATGATGATATCATGATGAGATGATGATGATGAGATGATGATGATGATATCATGATGAGATGATGATGATGATGATGATGATATCATGATGAGATGATGATGATGAGATGATGATGATGATTTCATGATGAGATGATGATGATGATGATATCATGATGAGATGATGATGATAATGATATCATGATGAGATGATGATGATGATGATATCATGATGAGATGATGATATCATGATGATGATATCATGATGATGATATAATGATGATGATATCATGATGAGATGATGATTATAATGATGATATCATGATGAGATGATGATGATGATGATGATGATGATGATGATGATGATATCATGATGAGATGATGATGATGATATCATGATGAGATGATGATGATATAATGATGATGATATCATGATGAGATTATGATGATATCATGATGATGATATCATGATGAAATTATGATGATATCATGATGAGATGATGATGATGATATCATGATGAGATGATGATGATGATATAATGATGATGATATCATGATGAGATGATGATGATGATGATATCATGATGAGATGATGATGATGATGATGATGATGATGATGAGATGATGATGATGATATCATGATGAGATGATGGTAATGATATCATGATGAGATGATGATGATGATGATGATGATGATGATGATGATGATGATCATGATATCATGATGATGATATCATGATGAGATGATGGTAATGATATCATGATGAGATGATGATGATGATGATGATGATGATATCATGATGAGATGATCATGATGATGATGATGATATCATGATGAGATGATGATGATGATGATGATGATGATATCATGATGATGATATCATGATGAGATGATGATGGTGATGATGATGATGATGATATCATGATGATGATATCATGATGAGATGATGATGATGATGATGATATCATGATGAGATGATGATGATGAGATGATGATGATGATATCATGATGAGATGATGATGATGATGATATCATGATGATGATATCATGATGAGATGATGGTAATGATATCATGATGAGATGATGATGATGATGATGATGATGATCATGATGAGATGATGATGGTGATGATGATGATGATATCATGATGATGATATCATGATGAGATGATGATGATGATGATGATATCATGATGAGATGATGATGATGAGATGATGATGATGATATCATGATGAGATGATGATGATGATGATGATGATATCATGATGAGATGATGATGATGAGATGATGATGATGATATCATGATGAGATGATGATGATGATGATATCATGATGAGATGATGATGATAATGATATCATGATGAGATGATGATGATGATGATATCATGATGAGATGATGATATCATGATGATGATATCATGATGATGATATAATGATGATGATATCATGATGAGATGATGATTATAATGATGATATCATGATGAGATGATGATGATGATGATGATGATGATGATGATGATGATGATGATATCATGATGAGATGATGATGATGATATCATGATGAGATGATGATGATATAATGATGATGATATCATGATGAGATTATGATGATATCATGATGATGATATCATGATGAAATTATGATGATATCATGATGAGATGATGATGATGATATCATGATGAGATGATGATGATGATATAATGATGATGATATCATGATGAGATGATGATGATGATGATATCATGATGAGATGATGATGATGATGATGATGATGAGATGATGATGATGATATCATGATGAGATGATGGTAATGATATCATGATGAGATGATGATGATGATGATGATGATGATGATGATGATGATGATGATGATGATGATGATGATCATGATATCATGATGATGATATCATGATGAGATGATGGTAATGATATCATGATGAGATGATGATGATGATGATGATGATGATGATGATGATATCATGATGAGATGATCATGATGATGATGATGATATCATGATGAGATGATGATGATGATGATGATATCATGATGATGATATCATGATGAGATGATGATGGTGATGATGATGATGATGATATCATGATGATGATATCATGATGAGATGATGATGATGATGATGATATCATGATGAGATGATGATGATGAGATGATTATGATGATATCATGATGAGATGATGATGATAATGATATCATGATGAGATGATGATGATGATGATATCATGATGAAATGATGATATCATGATGATGATATCATGATGATGATATAATGATGATGATATCATGATGAGATGATGATTATAATGATGATATCATGATGAGATGATGATGATGATGATGATATCATGATGAGATAATGATGATGATATCATGATGAGATGATGATGATATAATGATGATGATATCATGATGAGATTATGATGATATCATGATGATGATATCATAATGAAATTATGATGATATCATGATGAGATGATGATGATGATATAATGATGATGATAAAATGATGAGATGATGATGATATCATGATGATGATATCATGACGAAATGATGATGATATCATGATGAGATGATGATGATGATGATGATGATATCATGATGATGATATCATGATGAGATGATGGTAATGATATCATGATGAGATGATGATGATGATGATGATCATGATGAGATGATGATGGTGATGATGATGATGATATCATGATGATGATATCATGATGAGATGATGATGATGATGATGATGATGATATCATGATGAGATGATGATGATGAGATGATGATGATGATATCATGATGAGATGATGATGATGATATCATGATGAGATGATGATGATAATGATATCATGATGAGATGATGATGATGATGATGATATCATGATGAGATGATGATATCATGATGATGATATCATGATGATGATATAATGATGATGATATCATGATGATGATGATGATATCATGATGATGATATCATGATGAGATGATGATGATGATGATGATATCATGATGAGATGATGATGATGAGATGATGATGATGATATCATGATGAGATGATGATGATGATGATGATGATATCATGATGAGATGATGATGATAATGATATCATGATGAGATGATGATGATGATGATGATGATGATGATATCATGATGAGATGATGATGATGATGATGATGATATCATGATGATGATATTATGATGAGATGATGATGATGATGATGATATAATGATGATGATATCATGATGAGATGATGATGATATCATGATGATGATATCATGACGAAATGATGATGATATCATGATGAGATGATGATGATGATGATATAATGATGATGATATCATGATGAGATGATGATGATATCATGATGATGATATCATGACGAAATGATGATGATATCATGATGAGATGATGATGATGATGATATCATGATGATATGATGATGATGATGATATAATGATGATGATATCATGATGAGATGATGATGATATCATGATGATGATATCATGACGAAATGATGATGATATCATGATGAGATGATGATAATGATGATATCATGATGAGATGATGATGATGATGATGATATCATGATGATGATATAATGATGATGATATCATGATGAAATGATGATGATATCATGATGAGATGATGATGATGATGATGATGATGATGATGATGATGATATCATGATGAGATGATGATGATGATGATAATGATGATGATGATGTTGATGATTATATCATGATGATGATATCATGATGGGATGATGATGAGATGATGATGATGATGATGATGATGATATCATGATGAGATGATAGTGATGATAGCATGATGAGATGATGATGATGATATCATGATGAGATGATGATGATGATGATGATGATGATGATGATATCATGATGAGATGATGATGATGATAATGATGATGATGATGGTGATGATTTTATCATGATGATGATATCATGATGGGATGATGATGAGATGATGATGATGATGATATCATGATGAGATGATAGTGATGATAGCATGATGAGATGATGATGATGATATCATGATGAGATGATGATGATGATATAATGATGATGATATCATGATGAGATGATGATGATGATGATGATGATGATGATGATGATGATGATGATATCATGATGAGATGATGATGATGATGATGATGATGATGATATCATGATGATGATATCATGATGAGATGATGATGATGATGATATGATGATGATATGATGATGATGATATAATGATGATGATATCATGATGAGATGATGATGATATCATGATGATGATATCATGACGAAATGATGATGATATCATGATGAGATGATGATGATGATATCATGATGAGATGATGATGATGATGATGATGATGATGATGATGATGATGATGATGATGGTGATGATGGTGATGATGATATCATGATGATGAGATGATGATGATGATGATGGTAATGATATCATGATGAGATGATGAGATGATGGTAATGATATCATGATGAGATGATGATGATGATGATGATGATGATGATGATGATGATGATGATGATGATGATATCATGATGATGATATCATGATGAGATGATGGTAATGATATCATGATGAGATGATGATGATGATGATGATGATGATGATGATGATATCATGATGAGATGATGATGATGATATAATGATGATGATGATGATGATGATGATATCATGATGAGATGATGATGATGATATAATGATGATGATAAAATGATGAGATGATGATGATATCATGATGATTATATCATGACGTAATGATGATGATATCATGATGAGATGATGATGATGATGATATCATGATGAGATGATGATGATGATGATATCATGATGATGATATCATGATGAGATGATGGTAATGATATCATGATGAGATGATGATGATGATGATGATGATCATGATATCATGATGATGATATCATGATGAGATGATGGTAATGATATCATGATGAGATGATGATGATGATATCATGATGAGATGATCATGATGATGATGATGATATCATGATGAGATGATGATGGTGATGATGATGATGATATCATGATGAGATGATGATGATGATGATGATGATATCATGATGAGATGATGATGATGAGATGATGATGATGATATCATGATGAGATGATGATGATGATGATATCATGATGAGATGATGATGATAATGATATCATGATGAGATGATGATATCATGATGATGATATCATGATGATGATATAATGATGATGATATCATGATGAGATGATGATTATAATGATGATGATATCATGATGAGATGATGATTATAATGATGATATCATGATGAGATGATGATGATGATGATGATGATATCATGATGAGATGATGATGATGATATCATGATGAGATGATGATGATATAATGATGATGATATCATGATGAGATTATGATGATATCATGATGATGATATCATGATGAAATTATGATGATATCATGATGAGATGATGATGATGATATCATGATGAGATGATGATGATGATATAATGATGAGATGATGATGATGATATCATGATGATATGATGATGATGATATAATGATGATGATATCATGATGAGATGATGATGATATCATGATGATGATATCATGATGATGATATCATGACGAAATGATGATGATATCATGATGAGATGATGATGATGATATCATGATGAGATGATGATGATGATGATGATGATGATGATGATGATGATGGTGATGATGGTGATGATGATATCATGATGATGAGATGATGATGATGATGATGATGGTAATGATATCATGATGAGATGATGAGATGATGGTAATGATATCATGATGAGATGATGATGATGATGATGATGATGATGATGATGATGATGATGATGATATCATGATGATGATATCATGATGAGATGATGGTAATGATATCATTATGAGATGATGATGATGATGATGATGATGATGATGATATCATGATGAGATGATGATGATGATATAATGATGATGATGATGATGATGATGATGATGATATCATGATGAGATGATGATGATGATATAATGATGATGATAAAATGATGAGATGATGATGATATCATGATGATGATATCATGACGTAATGATGATGATATCATGATGAGATGATGATGATGATGATATCATGATGAGATGATGATGATGATGATATCATGATGATGATATCATGATGAGATGATGGTAATGATATCATGATGAGATGATGATGATGATGATGATGATGATGATCATGATATCATGATGATGATATCATGATGAGATGATGGTAATGATATCATGATGAGATGATGATGATGATGATGATATCATGATGAGATGATCATGATGATGATGATGATATCATGATGAGATGATGATGGTGATGATGATGATGATATCATGATGATGATATCATGATGAGATGATGATGATGATGATGATATCATGATGAGATGATGATGATGAGATGATGATGATGATATCATGATGAGATGATGATGATGATGATATCATGATGAGATGATGATGATAATGATATCATGATGAGATGATGATGATGATGATGATGATATCATGATGAGATGATGATATCATGATGATGATATCATGATGATGATATAATGATGATGATATCATGATGAGATGATGATTATAATGATGATATCATGATGAGATGATGATGATGATGATGATGATGATGATGATGATGATGATATCATGATGAGATGATGATGATGATATCATGATGAGATGATGATGATGATATCATGATGAGATGATGATGATATAATGATGATGATATCATGATGAGATTATGATGATATCATGATGATGATATCATGATGAAATTATGATGATATCATGATGAGATGATGATGATGATATCATGATGAGATGATGATGATGATATAATGATGATGATATCATGATGAGATGATGATGATGATGATATCATGATGAGATGATGATGATGATGATGATGATGATGATGGTGATGATGGTGATGATGATATCATGATGATGATATCATGATGAGATGATGGTAATGATATCATGATGAGATGATGAGATGATGGTAATGATATCATGATGAGATGATGATGATGATGATGATGATGATGATGATGATATCATGATGATGATATCATGATGATGATATCATGATGAGATGATGGTAATGATATCATGATGAGATGATGATGATGATGATGATGATGATGATGATGATGATGATGATATCATGATGAGATGATGATGATGATATAATGATGATGATGATGATGATGATGATGATGATGATGATGATGATATCATGATGAGATGATGATGATGATATAATGATGATGATAAAATGATGAGATGATGATGATATCATGATGATGATATCATGACGTAATGATGATGATATCATGATGAGATGATGATGATGATGATATCATGATGAGATGATGATGATGATGATGATGATATCATGATGATGATATCATGATGAGATGATGGTAATGATATCATGATGAGATGATGATGATGATGATGATGATGATGATCATGATATCATGATGATGATATCATGATGAGATGATGGTAATGATATCATGATGAGATGATGATGATGATGATGATATCATGATGAGATGATCATGATGATGATGATGATATCATGATGAGATGATGATGGTGATGATGATGATGATATCATGATGATGATATCATGATGATGATATCATGATGAGATGATGATGATGATGATGATGATGATATCATGATGAGATGATGATGATGAGATGATGATGATGATATCATGATGAGATGATGATGATGATGATATCATGATGAGATGATGATGATAATGATATCATGATGAGATGATGATGATGATGATGATGATATCATGATGAGATGATGATATCATGATGATGATATCATGATGATGATATAATGATGATGATATCATGATGAGATGATGATTATAATGATGATATCATGATGAGATGATGATGATGATGATGATGATGATGATGATATCATGATGAGATGATGATGATGATATCATGATGAGATGATGATGATATAATGATGATGATATCATGATGAGATTATGATGATATCATGATGATGATATCATGATGAAATTATGATGATATCATGATGAGATGATGATGATGATATCATGATGAGATGATGATGATGATATAATGATGATGATATCATGATGAGATGATGATGATGATGATATCATGATGAGATGATGATGATGATGATGATGATGAGATGATGATGATGATATCATGATGAGATGATGGTAATGATATCATGATGAGATGATGATGATGATGATGATGATGATGATGATGATGATGATGATGATGATGATCATGATATCATGATGATGATATCATGATGAGATGATGGTAATGATATCATGATGAGATGATGATGATGATGATGATATCATGATGAGATGATCATGATGATGATGATGATATCATGATGAGATGATGATGATGATGATGATATCATGATGATGATATCATGATGAGATGATGATGGTGATGATGATGATGATGATATCATGATGATGATATCATGATGAGATGATGATGATGATGATGATATCATGATGAGATGATGATGATGAGATGATGATGATGATATCATGATGAGATGATGATGATGATGATATCATGATGAGATGATGATGATAATGATATCATGATGAGATGATGATGATGATGATGATGATATCATGATGAAATGATGATATCATGATGATGATATCATGATGATGATATAATGATGATGATATCATGATGAGATGATGATTATAATGATGATATCATGATGAGATGATGATGATGATGATGATATCATGATGAGATGATGATGATGATATCATGATGAGATGATGATGATATAATGATGATGATATCATGATGAGATTATGATGATATCATGATGATGATATCATAATGAAATTATGATGATATCATGATGAGATGATGATGATGATATAATGATGATGATAAAATGATGAGATGATGATGATATCATGATGATGATATCATGACGAAATGATGATGATATCATGATGAGATGATGATAATGATGATATCATGATGAGATGATGATGATGATATCATGATGAGATGATGATGATATAATGATGATGATATCATGATGAGATGATGATGATATCATGATGATGATATCATGATGAAATTATGATGATATCATGATGAGATGATGATGATGATATCATGATGAGATGATGATGATGATATAATGATGATGATATCATGATGAGATGATGGTAATGATATCATGATGAGATGATGATGATGATGATGATGAGATGATGATGATGATATAATGATGATGATATCATGATGAGATGATGATGATGATGATATCATGATGAGATGATGATGATGATGATGATGATGAGATGATGATGATGATATCATGATGAGATGATGGTAATGATATCATGATGAGATGATGATGATGATGATGATGATGATGATGATGATGATGATGATGATGATCATGATATCATGATAATGATATCATGATGAGATGATGGTAATGATATCATGATGAGATGATGATGATGATGATATCATGATGAGATGATCATGATGATGATGATGATATCATGATGAGATGATGATGATGATGATGATATCATGATGATGATATCATGATGAGATGATGATGATGATGATATCATGATGATGATATCATGATGAATTGATGATGATGATGATGATATCATGATGAGATGATGATGATGATGATATCATGATGAGATGATGATGATGATGATGATATCATGATGATGATATAATGATGATGATATCATGATGAGATGATGATTATAATGATGATATCATGATGAGATGATGATGATGATGATGATATCATGATGAGATGATGATGATGATATCATGATGAGATGATGATGATATAATGATGATGATATCATGATGAGATTATGATGATATCATGATGATGATATCATAATGAAATTATGATGATATCATGATGAGATGATGATGATGATATAATGATGATGATAAAATGATGAGATGATGATGATATCATGATGATGATATCATGACGAAATGATGATGATATCATGATGAGATGATGATAATGATGATATCATGATGAGATGATGATGATGATGATGATGATATCATGATGATGATATCATGATGAGATGATGGTAATGATATCATGATGAGATGATGATGATGATGATGATGATCATGATATCATGATGATGATATCATGATGAGATGATGGTAATGATATCATGATGAGATGATGATGATGATGATGATATCATGATGAGATGATCATGATGATGATGATGATATCATGATGAGATGATGATGATGATGATGATGATGATATCATGATGATGATATCATGATGGGATGATGATGGTGATGATGATGATGATATCATGATGATGATATCATGATGAGATGATGATGATGATGATGATGATATCATGATGAGATGATGATGATGAGATGATGATGATGATATCATGATGAGATGATGATGATGATGATATCATGATGAGATGATGATGATAATGATATCATGATGAGATGATGATGATGATGATGATATCATGATGAGATGATGATATCATGATGATGATATCATGATGATGATATAATGATGATGATATCATGATGAGATGATGATGGTGATGATGATGATGATGATATCATGATTATGATATCATGATGAGATGATGATGATGATGATGATGATATCATGATGAGATGATGATGATGAGATGATGATGATGATATCATGATGAGATGATGATGATGATGATATCATGATGAGATGATGATGATAATGATATCATGATGAGATGATGATGATGATGATGATGATGATGATATCATGATGAGATGATGATGATGATGATGATGATGATGATGATATCATGATGATGATATTATGATGAGATGATGATATCATGATGAGATGATGATGATGATATCATGATGATATGATGATGATGATATAATGATGATGATATCATGATGAGATGATGATGATATCATGATGATGATATCATGACGAAATGATGATGATATCATGATGAGATGATGATGATGATGATATCATGATGAGATGATGATGATGATGATGATGATGATATCATGATGATGATATAATGATGATGATATCATGATGAAATGATGATGATATCATGATGAGATGATGATGATGATGATGATGATGATGATGATGATATCATGATGAGATGATGATGATGATGATGATAATGATGATGATGATGTTGATGATTATATCATGATGATGATATCATGATGGGATGATGATGAGATGATGATGATGATGATGATGATATCATGATGAGATGATAGTGATGATAGCATGATGAGATGATGATGATGATATCATGATGAGATGATGATGATGATGATGATGATGATGATGATGATGATGATGATATCATGATGAAATGATGATGTCATGATGATGATATAATGATGATGATATAATGATGATGATATCATGATGAGATGATGATTATAATGATGATATCATGATGAGATGATGATGATGATGATGATATCATGATGAGATGATGATGATGATGATATCATGATGAGATGATGATGATATAATGATGATGATATCATGATGAGATTATGATGATATCATGATGATGATATCATGATGAAATTATGATGATATCATGATGAGATGATGATGATGATATAATGATGATGATAAAATGATGAGATGATGATGATATCATGATGATGATATCATGACGAAATGATGATGATATCATGATGAGATGATGATAATGATGATATCATGATGAGATGATGATGATGATGATGATGATATCATGATGATGATATCATGATGAGATGATGGTAATGATATCATGATGAGATGATGATGATGATGATGATGTTAATGATCATGATATCATGATGATGATATCATGATGAGATGATGGTAATGATATCATGATGAGATGATGATGATGATGATGATATCATGATGAGATGATCATGATGATGATGATGATATCATGATGAGATGATGATGATGATGATGATATCATGATGATGATATCATGATGAGATGATGATGGTGATGATGATGATGATATCATGATGATGATATCATGATGAGATGATGATGATGATATCATGATGAGATGATGATGATGAGATGATGATGATGATATCATGATGAGATGATGATGATAATGATATCATGATGAGATGATGATGATAATGATATCATGATGAGATGATGATGATGATGATGATATCATGATGAGATGATGATATCATGATGATGATATCATGATGATGATATAATGATGATGATATAATGATGATGATATCATGATGAGATGATGATGGTGATGATGATGATGATGATATCATGATGAGATGATGATGATGATGATATCATTATGAGATGATGATGATAATGATATCATGATGAGATGATGATGATGATGATGATGATGATGATGATGATGATATCATGATGAGATGATGATGATGATGATGATGATGATGATGATGATATCATGATGATGATATTATGATGAGATGATGATATCATGATGAGATGATGATGATGATATCATGATGATATGATGATGATGATATAATGATGATGATATCATGATGAGATGATGATGATATCATGATGATGATATCATGACGAAATGATAATGATATCATGATGAGATGATGATGATGATGATGATGATGATATCATGATGAAATGATGATATCATGATGATGATATCATGATGATGATATAATGATGATGATATCATGATGAGATGATGATTATAATGATGATATCATGATGAGATGATGATGATGATGATGATATCATGATGAGATGATGATGATGATATCATGATGAGATGATGATGATATAATGATGATGATATCATGATGAGATTATGATGATATCATGATGATGATATCATAATGAAATTATGATGATATCATGATGAGATGATGATGATGATATAATGATGATGATAAAATGATGAGATGATGATGATATCATGATGATGATATCATGACGAAATGATGATGATATCATGATGAGATGATGATAATGATGATATCATGATGAAATGATGATGATGATGATGATGATGATATCATGATGATGATATCATGATGAGATGATGGTAATGATATCATGATGAGATGATGATGATGATGATGATGATGATGATCATGATATCATGATGATGATATCATGAGGAGATGATGGTAATGATATCATGATGAGATGATGATGATGATGATGATGATGATATCATGATGAGATGATCATGATGATGATGATGATATCATGATGAGATGATGATGATGATGATGATGATATCATGATGATGATATCATGATGAGATGATGATGGTGATGATGATGATGATATCATGATGATGATATCATGATGAGATGATGATGGTGATGATGATATCATGATGAGATGATGATGATGAGATGATGATGATGATATCATGATGAGATGATGATGATGATGATATCATGATGAGATGATGATGATAATGATATCATGATGAGATGATGATGATGATGATGATATCATGATGAGATGATGATATCATGATGATGATATCATGATGATGATATAATGATGAGATGATGATGATGATATCATGATGAGATGATGATGATGATGATATCATGATGAGATGATGATGATAATGATATCATGATGAGATGATGATGATGATGATGATATCATGATGAGATGATGATATCATGATGATGATATCATGATGATGATATAATGATGATGATATCATGATGAGATGATGATGGTGATGATGATGATGATATCATGATGATGATATCATGATGAGATGATGATGATGATGATGATGATATCATGATGAGATGATGATGATGAGATGATGATGATGATATCATGATGAGATGATGATGATGATGATATCATGATGAGATGATGATGATAATGATATCATGATGAGATGATGATGATGATGATGATGATGATGATATCATGATGAGATGATGATGATGATGATGATGATGATGATGATGATATCATGATGATGATATTATGATGAGATGATGATATCATGATGAGATGATGATGATGATATAATGATGATGATATCATGATGATGATGATGATGATATCATGATGAGATGATGATATCATGATGATGATATCATGATGATGATATAATGATGATGATATCATGATGAGATGATGATGGTGATGATGATATCATGATGAGATGATGATGATGAGATGATGATGATGATGATATCATGATGAGATGATGATGATGATATCATGATGAGATGATGATGATAATGATATCATGATGAGATGATGATGATGATGATGATGATGATGATGATGATGATGATGATGATGATGATATCATGATGAGATGATGATGATGATGATGATGATGATGATGATATCATGATGATGATATTATGATGAGATGATGATATCATGATGAGATGATGATGATGATATCATGATGATATGATGATGATGATATAATGATGATGATATCATGATGAGATGATGATGATATCATGATGATGATATCATGACGAAATGATGATGATATCATGATGAGATGATGATGATGATGATATCATGATGAGATGATGATGATGATGATGATGATGATGATGATATCATGATGATGATATAATGATGATGATATCATGATGAAATGATGATGATATCATGATGAGATGATGATGATGATGATGATGATGATGATGATGATATCATGATGAGATGATGATGATGATGATGATAATGATGATGATGATGTTGATGATTATATCATGATGATGATATCATGATGGGATGATGATGAGATGATGATGATGATGATGATGATGATATCATGATGAGATGATAGTGATGATAGCATGATGAGATGATGATGATGATATCATGATGAGATGATGATGATGATGATGATGATGATGATGATGATGATGATGATATCATGATGATGATATCATGATGAGATGATGATATCATGATGATGATATCATGATGAGATGATGATGATGATATCATGATGATATGATGATGATGATATAATGATGATGATATCATGATGAGATGATGATGATATCATGATGATGATATCATGACGAAATGATGATGATATCATGATGAGATGATGATATCATGATGAGATGATGATGATGATGATGATGATGATGATGATGATGATGATGATGATGATGATGATGATGATGGTGATGATGATATCATGATGATGATATCATGATGAGATGATGATGATGATGATGATATCATGATGATGATATCATGATGAGATGATGATGATGATATCATGATGATATGATGATGATAATATAATGATGATGATATCATGATGAGATGATGATGATATCATGATGATGATATCATGACGAAATGATGATGATATCATGATGAGATGATGATGATGATGATGATGATGATGGTGATGATGATATCATGATGATGATATCATGATGAGATGATGATGATGATGATGATATCATGATGATGATATCATGATGATGATATCATGATGAGATGATGATTATGATGATGATGATGATGATAACATGATGAGATGATGATTATGATGATGATGATGATGATATCGTGATGAGATGATGATGATGATGATAGCATGATGAGATGATAATGATATCATGACGAGATGATGATGATGATATCATGATGAGATGATGATGATGATGATGATGATGATGATGATGATGATGATGATATCATGATGATGATATCATGATGATGATATCATGATGATGATATCATGATGAGCTGATGATGATGATATCATGATGATATGATGATGATGATGATGATGATGATATCATAATGATGATATCATGATGAGATGATGATGATGGTATCATGATGAGATGATGATATCATGATGAGATAATGATGATATCATGATGAGATGATGATGATGATGATGATGATGATGATGATATCATTATGGGATGATGATGATGATATCATGATGAGATGATGATGATGATGATGATATCATTATGAGATGATGACGATGATATCATGATGATGATATCATGATGAAATGATGATGATATCATGATGAAATGATGATGATATCATGATGAGCTGATGATGATGATATTATGATGATAAGATGATGATGATGATGATATGATGATGATATGATGATGATGAAGATGTTATGATGATGATGATATAATGATGATATGATAATGATGATGATATGATGATGATGATATGATGATGAGATGATGATGATGATGATGATGATGATGTTATGATGATGATAATATCATGATGAGATGATGATGATGATATCATGATGATGATATCATGATGAGATGATGATGATGATATCATGATGATGATATCATGATGAGATGATGATGATGATGATGATGATATCATGATATCATGATGATGATATCATGATGATCATTATGATGATGATGATCAGCAAACAAGGGTGATAGGTGCGCTGGAGGTCTTACACACACAGAAATATGTATATGACAAAAAACGTATAATTGCCTTAAAAATCAGTCAACTTCACAAGCTGAGGATATAGGTGATCTCATCAGGCTCGGAACATAGGGAGACAGAGAAAAACAAAGAACATAGTGCAACTCTATATTCAGTGTAGAAACTTATAAAGTGAGGTGGTGAATTGCACTCACAAAAGTGGATAAGAAAAAGAGCTTATCTGATCCAAATGAGATGATTCCTTCGATTCTTCTTACTCAGTGACCATATGTAGGTATGATGGCAAAGAAGTGAAGATAAAATCAGTATATGATAAAATACAAAAAGCTTTAATAAAACATAGTATCTTACATATATGGAATGGTAAAAACAGCGCTGCAGATCTTCCTTTTCAGGCAGCAAAATAGTCCACAGGTCTTGCAGTTAGAGAAAATCCAAAACTTTTCAGCAAGGCTGGAACTGGATTAAGATCAATCAGTGGTGTACAGTGGGTCACGCAACGCGTTTCGCCTTTTCTTAGGCTTCCTCCTGGCGTGTGATCACTGTACTATGTGAATTCCTTAAATATTCGAAAATCGCGGGCTTTACTTCCGGGTGCGTGACGTCATGGCGACTCCGTCGCCGCGCGTGATCTTCTTCCAAAACATCGCGAGATTCGGCCGTCGGCCATTTGGTTGGCTTGGTTGGCAACATAATAAACACATAGAATATGCATAGGAAAGAGAAAAACGATTTTACAGTCTACCTGAAGACTTAATGTTCTTATTTAAAAAGCATAATGTACTTTAGCTTTTTGCTATATGCATATATATGTAACAAAGATATATTATAAATATCTTTATATAAAAATAAGATTATTATTAATAGTTATAAAAATATATATAAAAAACTGAAAAATATAAAAAAATATATATATATATATAAAAGTGTTTACTGTATATATTATGGACATTTTCTAACATCAACCTTACATTGCCAAATGGGGTTATATTATATATTGTGTTGTAACCATATTGTAGTGAGCTTAAAGCTAACGTACATATGCACATCAAAACCCCACACAAATCATATGTATATCTTAACACGCAGGGAAGATAGAAAGAGCCAAAGAGAGAAATCGGGGGCTTATTTTACAAAAAATTATGC
The DNA here is from genome assembly GCA_036172795.1 of Pelodytes ibericus. NCBI lineage: Eukaryota > Metazoa > Chordata > Amphibia > Anura > Pelodytidae > Pelodytes > Pelodytes ibericus. The sequence goes on from CM069866.1 coordinate 24,841,768, forward strand.
AGATCGAAGTCTGCATTGAGACCCTTTGGAAGGAGGGTATCTATGTTAAAAACCCATTTCATTTCGATCTTTCCCATTTCTTTGATGTTATCCCCTCCCCTCCAATATTTTTTTACCTTGTCAATTGCCCAAAATTTAAGACCTTTTGGGTTCTTGTTGTGCTTTTCTAGAAAATGTTTGGAGAGGGCGTGCTGGGTAATGCCTTTCCTAATGTTTCTAACATGCTCGCCCATTCTTTTTTTGAGGGTTCTTGATGTTCTGCCGATATATTGTAGCCCACATGGGCATTCGGCAAGATAGATGACATTTGTGGAGGAGCATGTTAGAAATTGTTTAATGGAAAATTCTTTTTTATTAGAGAAAGATGTATACTTGTTTATAGGGTATTTCTGTAATGCCGAGACTTTACAGGCTTCACAGGCTTTACATCCGTAAAAACCTGCTTTTTGTGTCATAAAGTGTGTTGGATTTTTCTTTTTTTCTTTTTCAAAGAAGCTCTTTGTTAATTTCCTTTTTAAGTTCGGGGCTCCTCTAAAAACTATTCTGGGTTTTTCAGGTATTAAATTTTTTAAAGTATCATCTTTTAATAGAATATCCCAATGTTTTTTAATTATTCGTTTCATATGTGTCGATTTATTATTATAATCGAAGATTAGAGGGACCTTGGGCGTCTTAGAGCTTTCTGTTCTATTTTTGGGTTGCAGAAGTGTATCTCTCTCTATTAATTTGGCATTTGTTATAGCTTTGTCTAAAGTTGGGAGTTCATAGCCTTTCTCCTCAAATCTTTGTTTGAGAATATGGGCTTGTTGTTGATACATGTCAAGATCTGTACAATTTCTTCTCAGTCTTATGCATTGGCTCTTTGGAACCCCTTTCAGCCATGGTGGATAATGGCAACTGTTGGATTCAATGAAACTATTTGTGTCTACCTGTTTAAAGAAGGTTTTAGTTTTTAAAAGGCCTTCTTCTATATATATTTCCAAATCCAGAAATTGAATATTAGTCTTACTACATACTGTATTCAGAACGATATTATTATCATTGTTATTTAGAGATATCAGGAAGTTGTCGAGGCTATTTTGATCACCTTTCCATATAAAAAACAAATCGTCTATATATCTTTTATACAGGACCAGGTTCGCCTCCCAGCCATGTTCGTACATATACTGGTCCTCCCAATTTCCCATAAATATATTTGCATAGCTGGGGGCGACCCTGGTCCCCATCGCTGTTCCTTTACATTGCAAGTAAAAAACTCCCTCAAACCAAAAAAAGTTATGCTCTAGAATTATCTTTAAGCCCTCTATGATATACTTTCTCTGTGTTGGGGTCATAAGATTTCCTTTCGCGAGAATTTTATCTACGGCTAGACACCCTTGATGATGATCAATGATAGTGTAGAGAGAGGAAACATCACTCGATACCAAAATATAATTTTCGTCCCAATCTATAGATTTCAAGAGGTTAATTAAGCCTATTGAATCTTTTAAATGGGATCTTAGGTTTTGGACATAGGGTTGTAGGACCACATCTAAGTACTCTGACAAATTGGAGAATATAGATCCTATGCCAGACACTATAGGTCTTCCGGGGGGATTTTTTTGATCTTTGTGGATCTTTGGGAGGAAATATATTGTTGGGATCTTAGGGTGTACGATATTGATATAATCAAGTTCTTTCTTAATTAGAAAGTGGTTAATTTTGCCCTTATCTAAATAGGATGATAGTACTTTTTTAAATTTATTAGTTGGATCTTCTCCCAATATACTGTACACTTCCGAATTATTGAGATGTCTATGTGCCTCTATTTTATAGTCATCTCGAGATAAAATGACAATGCCCCCACCCTTATCAGCAGGTTTAATGACGATATTTTCGTCTTCTTGTAGTTCTTTAAGGGTCTGCAGTTCCCTTTTTGTGAAATTTTGTGTGTCATATCTCGTTTGTTTGATTTTTCTAAGGTCGTCTACAACCAATTTTTCAAAGGTGTCTAAAACACCAGATTTGTAGGTAGTGGGATAAAAGGTGGATTTTTTCTTTAGATTAGAAGTGATAATTCCGTTTGTTTCCACATTCTGGTTGATGTTGTTTTCCATGTTGGGCTTTAGGGCATAAAATCTCTTTAGTGTAGCCTGTCTAACAAACTTATTAACATCAATATATGCTGCAAACATATCAAATTTCTTTGTCGGGGCAAATTTTAAGCCTTTACTGAGTATCAACATTTGTTCTTGGGATAGGATTTTTTGGGACAGGTTAAAGATGCCAGAGAGAGAAGGGGTTGTTGTTTTCTTTATCTCCTTTGTCTTCTTTCTCTGTGCCAACCTGCCCCCTCGTATTCCTCTCCCTGAAGGAAAAATCTTTTTTTTCTTCTTTGATTTGGGGATCTTTGTGGTCTTGGTGGAATTTTTTGTGCTCTTTGGTCCAAATCTAAAAAATGGGAATTTTTTATTTCTTGTGGTAGAGGTTTTAATAACCTGTGATTATGATCTAGAATAGGGGATGTGTCTCCTAATTGTGAAAGAACGTGAAATCTATTTTGTTCTGAAGTAATATTTTCATTTGTAGTGAGTGCTTGTGAATAAGAGACGTTTTTGCGTACTTGTGCGTTTCTTCCTTCACTTATATTAGTGAGTCTACTTTGGATATTTGACATAGGTAGTGTCTTAGGTGTGTGTCTCTTTTGGACAGTGCTTTGGTATGTAGGATATTGTTTATGCTTGGGACTAGAGTGAATAGTGTTATAGAGAGAGGAGGTGATATGTGTCTTTACTTCTTTTTTATTATTACGATAATTAGTGGGTTGTCTCACCGTGTTGAGCCTATAGTCCTCTTTATCTCTCAGAAATTTTTTTACTTTAATTTGTTTTGTCTCAGCTTCCAATTTTTCAAGCTTTTCTATAATATAGAGAGTTTTTACTTTATACTCCTCTGAATCTATCATAGGACTTAATTCATTTTGAAGCCTATTAATCTCCTTATCTAAGGATGTGAGGTTTTTTCCCCTCTGTTCAATAATGATTTTGATTAGATGACATGTGCATTTTTCCAAAATGTTGTTCCATTCAAACATAAAAATGTCGTCATCTATATCAAAAGTTGGATTCTTAAATAACCTAAGGCCTCTCGGTGTAATGCCTTCGTCAAGATATTTTTTTTTGAAAAATTGGTTGTAGACGACCTTAGAAAAATCAAACAAACGAGATATGACACACAAAATTTCACAAAAAGGGAACTGCAGACCCTTAAAGAACTACAAGAAGACGAAAATATCGTCATTAAACCTGCTGATAAGGGTGGGGGCATTGTCATTTTATCTCGAGATGACTATAAAATAGAGGCACATAGACATCTCAATAATTCGGAAGTGTACAGTATATTGGGAGAAGATCCAACTAATAAATTTAAAAAAGTACTATCATCCTATTTAGATAAGGGCAAAATTAACCACTTTCTAATTAAGAAAGAACTTGATTATATCAATATCGTACACCCTAAGATCCCAACAATATATTTCCTCCCAAAGATCCACAAAGATCAAAAAAATCCCCCCGGAAGACCTATAGTGTCTGGCATAGGATCTATATTCTCCAATTTGTCAGAGTACTTAGATGTGGTCCTACAACCCTATGTCCAAAACCTAAGATCCCATTTAAAAGATTCAATAGGCTTAATTAACCTCTTGAAATCTATAGATTGGGACGAAAATTATATTTTGGTATCGAGTGATGTTTCCTCTCTCTACACTATCATTGATCATCATCAAGGGTGTCTAGCCGTAGATAAAATTCTCGCGAAAGGAAATCTTATGACCCCAACACAGAGAAAGTATATCATAGAGGGCTTAAAGATAATTCTAGAGCATAACTTTTTTTGGTTTGAGGGAGTTTTTTACTTGCAATGTAAAGGAACAGCGATGGGGACCAGGGTCGCCCCCAGCTATGCAAATATATTTATGGGAAATTGGGAGGACCAGTATATGTACGAACATGGCTGGGAGGCGAACCTGGTCCTGTATAAAAGATATATAGACGATTTGTTTTTTATATGGAAAGGTGATCAAAATAGCCTCGACAACTTCCTGATATCTCTAAATAACAATGATAATAATATCGTTCTGAATACAGTATGTAGTAAGACTAATATTCAATTTCTGGATTTGGAAATATATATAGAAGAAGGCCTTTTAAAAACTAAAACCTTCTTTAAACAGGTAGACACAAATAGTTTCATTGAATCCAACAGTTGCCATTATCCACCATGGCTGAAAGGGGTTCCAAAGAGCCAATGCATAAGACTGAGAAGAAATTGTACAGATCTTGACATGTATCAACAACAAGCCCATATTCTCAAACAAAGATTTGAGGAGAAAGGCTATGAACTCCCAACTTTAGACAAAGCTATAACAAATGCCAAATTAATAGAGAGAGATACACTTCTGCAACCCAAAAATAGAACAGAAAGCTCTAAGACGCCCAAGGTCCCTCTAATCTTCGATTATAATAATAAATCGACACATATGAAACGAATAATTAAAAAACATTGGGATATTCTATTAAAAGATGATACTTTAAAAAATTTAATACCTGAAAAACCCAGAATAGTTTTTAGAGGAGCCCCGAACTTAAAAAGGAAATTAACAAAGAGCTTCTTTGAAAAAGAAAAAAAGAAAAATCCAACACACTTTATGACACAAAAAGCAGGTTTTTACGGATGTAAAGCCTGTGAAGCCTGTAAAGTCTCGGCATTACAGAAATACCCTATAAACAAGTATACATCTTTCTCTAATAAAAAAGAATTTTCCATTAAACAATTTCTAACATGCTCCTCCACAAATGTCATCTATCTTGCCGAATGCCCATGTGGGCTACAATATATCGGCAGAACATCAAGAACCCTCAAAAAAAGAATGGGCGAGCATGTTAGAAACATTAGGAAAGGCATTACCCAGCACGCCCTCTCCAAACATTTTCTAGAAAAGCACAACAAGAACCCAAAAGGTCTTAAATTTTGGGCAATTGACAAGGTAAAAAAATATTGGAGGGGAGGGGATAACATCAAAGAAATGGGAAAGATCGAAATGAAATGGGTTTTTAACATAGATACCCTCCTTCCAAAGGGTCTCAATGCAGACTTCGATCTGCATAATTTTTTGTAAAATAAGCCCCCGATTTCTCTCTTTGGCTCTTTCTATCTTCCCTGCGTGTTAAGATATACATATGATTTGTGTGGGGTTTTGATGTGCATATGTACGTTAGCTTTAAGCTCACTACAATATGGTTACAACACAATATATAATATAACCCCATTTGGCAATGTAAGGTTGATGTTAGAAAATGTCCATAATATATACAGTAAACACTTTTATATATATATATATATTTTTTTATATTTTTCAGTTTTTTATATATATTTTTATAACTATTAATAATAATCTTATTTTTATATAAAGATATTTATAATATATCTTTGTTACATATATATGCATATAGCAAAAAGCTAAAGTACATTATGCTTTTTAAATAAGAACATTAAGTCTTCAGGTAGACTGTAAAATCGTTTTTCTCTTTCCTATGCATATTCTATGTGTTTATTATGTTGCCAACCAAGCCAACCAAATGGCCGACGGCCGAATCTCGCGATGTTTTGGAAGAAGATCACGCGCGGCGACGGAGTCGCCATGACGTCACGCACCCGGAAGTAAAGCCCGCGATTTTCGAATATTTAAGGAATTCACATAGTACAGTGATCACACGCCAGGAGGAAGCCTAAGAAAAGGCGAAACGCGTTGCGTGACCCACTGTACACCACTGATTGATCTTAATCCAGTTCCAGCCTTGCTGAAAAGTTTTGGATTTTCTCTAACTGCAAGACCTGTGGACTATTTTGCTGCCTGAAAAGGAAGATCTGCAGCGCTGTTTTTACCATTCCATATATGTAAGATACTATGTTTTATTAAAGCTTTTTGTATTTTATCATATACTGATTTTATCTTCACTTCTTTGCCATCATACCTACATATGGTCACTGAGTAAGAAGAATCGAAGGAATCATCTCATTTGGATCAGATAAGCTCTTTTTCTTATCCACTTTTGTGAGTGCAATTCACCACCTCACTTTATAAGTTTCTACACTGAATATAGAGTTGCACTATGTTCTTTGTTTTTCTCTGTCTCCCTATGTTCCGAGCCTGATGAGATCACCTATATCCTCAGCTTGTGAAGTTGACTGATTTTTAAGGCAATTATACGTTTTTTGTCATATACATATTTCTGTGTGTGTAAGACCTCCAGCGCACCTATCACCCTTGTTTGCTGTTTATGTATATTTTTTCACGTGTGTTTGCAGAGATACACACAGGTTGGTGCTGCTTGGTCACAGATCTAGCGCTGAATTTTACCCCTTGTTTCAACTGTACATTTTTCTCTGTTTATATTCTAAGCTGCTGATCTAAAACTCACATATATCAAAAAGAGGACTACAATGTCCGTATTTGAATATCGCAATAACATTCTCTCCCATGTAGAGGAAGCATTTAGGGTAGAAAATCCCCACCATGAAGAATATGGCAATCTAAATTTGACAGAGATGTTTTTCCAATTAGAAAAATACCTCATCAAAGAAACTAAAATCAAGTGGGAGATTGCTACTCTTAAAAAATATCTTGACGAAGGCATTACACCGAGAGGCCTTAGGTTATTTAAGAATCCAACTTTTGATATAGATGACGACATTTTTATGTTTGAATGGAACAACATTTTGGAAAAATGCACATGTCATCTAATCAAAATCATTATTGAACAGAGGGGAAAAAACCTCACATCCTTAGATAAGGAGATTAATAGGCTTCAAAATGAATTAAGTCCTATGATAGATTCAGAGGAGTATAAAGTAAAAACTCTCTATATTATAGAAAAGCTTGAAAAATTGGAAGCTGAGACAAAACAAATTAAAGTAAAAAAATTTCTGAGAGATAAAGAGGACTATAGGCTCAACACGGTGAGACAACCCACTAATTATCGTAATAATAAAAAAGAAGTAAAGACACATATCACCTCCTCTCTCTATAACACTATTCACTCTAGTCCCAAGCATAAACAATATCCTACATACCAAAGCACTGTCCAAAAGAGACACACACCTAAGACACTACCTATGTCAAATATCCAAAGTAGACTCACTAATATAAGTGAAGGAAGAAACGCACAAGTACGCAAAAACGTCTCTTATTCACAAGCACTCACTACAAATGAAAATATTACTTCAGAACAAAATAGATTTCACGTTCTTTCACAATTAGGAGACACATCCCCTATTCTAGATCATAATCACAGGTTATTAAAACCTCTACCACAAGAAATAAAAAATTCCCATTTTTTAGATTTGGACCAAAGAGCACAAAAAATTCCACCAAGACCACAAAGATCCCCAAATCAAAGAAGAAAAAAAAGATTTTTCCTTCAGGGAGAGGAATACGAGGGGGCAGGTTGGCACAGAGAAAGAAGACAAAGGAGATAAAGAAAACAACAACCCCTTCTCTCTCTGGCATCTTTAACCTGTCCCAAAAAATCCTATCCCAAGAACAAATGTTGATACTCAGTAAAGGCTTAAAATTTGCCCCGACAAAGAAATTTGATATGTTTGCAGCATATATTGATGTTAATAAGTTTGTTAGACAGGCTACACTAAAGAGATTTTATGCCCTAAAGCCCAACATGGAAAACAACATCAACCAGAATGTGGAAACAAACGGAATTATCACTTCTAATCTAAAGAAAAAATCCACCTTTTATCCCACTACCTACAAATCTGGTGTTTTAGACACCTTTGAAAAATTGGTTGTAGACGACCTTAGAAAAATCAAACAAACGAGATATGACACACAAAATTTCACAAAAAGGGAACTGCAGACCCTTAAAGAACTACAAGAAGACGAAAATATCGTCATTAAACCTGCTGATAAGGGTGGGGGCATTGTCATTTTATCTCGAGATGACTATAAAATAGAGGCACATAGACATCTCAATAATTCGGAAGTGTACAGTATATTGGGAGAAGATCCAACTAATAAATTTAAAAAAGTACTATCATCCTATTTAGATAAGGGCAAAATTAACCACTTTCTAATTAAGAAAGAACTTGATTATATCAATATCGTACACCCTAAGATCCCAACAATATATTTCCTCCCAAAGATCCACAAAGATCAAAAAAATCCCCCCGGAAGACCTATAGTGTCTGGCATAGGATCTATATTCTCCAATTTGTCAGAGTACTTAGATGTGGTCCTACAACCCTATGTCCAAAACCTAAGATCCCATTTAAAAGATTCAATAGGCTTAATTAACCTCTTGAAATCTATAGATTGGGACGAAAATTATATTTTGGTATCGAGTGATGTTTCCTCTCTCTACACTATCATTGATCATCATCAAGGGTGTCTAGCCGTAGATAAAATTCTCGCGAAAGGAAATCTTATGACCCCAACACAGAGAAAGTATATCATAGAGGGCTTAAAGATAATTCTAGAGCATAACTTTTTTTGGTTTGAGGGAGTTTTTTACTTGCAATGTAAAGGAACAGCGATGGGGACCAGGGTCGCCCCCAGCTATGCAAATATATTTATGGGAAATTGGGAGGACCAGTATATGTACGAACATGGCTGGGAGGCGAACCTGGTCCTGTATAAAAGATATATAGACGATTTGTTTTTTATATGGAAAGGTGATCAAAATAGCCTCGACAACTTCCTGATATCTCTAAATAACAATGATAATAATATCGTTCTGAATACAGTATGTAGTAAGACTAATATTCAATTTCTGGATTTGGAAATATATATAGAAGAAGGCCTTTTAAAAACTAAAACCTTCTTTAAACAGGTAGACACAAATAGTTTCATTGAATCCAACAGTTGCCATTATCCACCATGGCTGAAAGGGGTTCCAAAGAGCCAATGCATAAGACTGAGAAGAAATTGTACAGATCTTGACATGTATCAACAACAAGCCCATATTCTCAAACAAAGATTTGAGGAGAAAGGCTATGAACTCCCAACTTTAGACAAAGCTATAACAAATGCCAAATTAATAGAGAGAGATACACTTCTGCAACCCAAAAATAGAACAGAAAGCTCTAAGACGCCCAAGGTCCCTCTAATCTTCGATTATAATAATAAATCGACACATATGAAACGAATAATTAAAAAACATTGGGATATTCTATTAAAAGATGATACTTTAAAAAATTTAATACCTGAAAAACCCAGAATAGTTTTTAGAGGAGCCCCGAACTTAAAAAGGAAATTAACAAAGAGCTTCTTTGAAAAAGAAAAAAAGAAAAATCCAACACACTTTATGACACAAAAAGCAGGTTTTTACGGATGTAAAGCCTGTGAAGCCTGTAAAGTCTCGGCATTACAGAAATACCCTATAAACAAGTATACATCTTTCTCTAATAAAAAAGAATTTTCCATTAAACAATTTCTAACATGCTCCTCCACAAATGTCATCTATCTTGCCGAATGCCCATGTGGGCTACAATATATCGGCAGAACATCAAGAACCCTCAAAAAAAGAATGGGCGAGCATGTTAGAAACATTAGGAAAGGCATTACCCAGCACGCCCTCTCCAAACATTTTCTAGAAAAGCACAACAAGAACCCAAAAGGTCTTAAATTTTGGGCAATTGACAAGGTAAAAAAATATTGGAGGGGAGGGGATAACATCAAAGAAATGGGAAAGATCGAAATGAAATGGGTTTTTAACATAGATACCCTCCTTCCAAAGGGTCTCAATGCAGACTTCGATCTGCATAATTTTTTGTAAAATAAGCCCCCGATTTCTCTCTTTGGCTCTTTCTATCTTCCCTGCGTGTTAAGATATACATATGATTTGTGTGGGGTTTTGATGTGCATATGTACGTTAGCTTTAAGCTCACTACAATATGGTTACAACACAATATATAATATAACCCCATTTGGCAATGTAAGGTTGATGTTAGAAAATGTCCATAATATATACAGTAAACACTTTTATATATATATATATATTTTTTTATATTTTTCAGTTTTTTATATATATTTTTATAACTATTAATAATAATCTTATTTTTATATAAAGATATTTATAATATATCTTTGTTACATATATATGCATATAGCAAAAAGCTAAAGTACATTATGCTTTTTAAATAAGAACATTAAGTCTTCAGGTAGACTGTAAAATCGTTTTTCTCTTTCCTATGCATATTCTATGTGTTTATTATGTTGCCAACCAAGCCAACCAAATGGCCGACGGCCGAATCTCGCGATGTTTTGGAAGAAGATCACGCGCGGCGACGGAGTCGCCATGACGTCACGCACCCGGAAGTAAAGCCCGCGATTTTCGAATATTTAAGGAATTCACATAGTACAGTGATCACACGCCAGGAGGAAGCCTAAGAAAAGGCGAAACGCGTTGCGTGACCCACTGTACACCACTGATTGATCTTAATCCAGTTCCAGCCTTGCTGAAAAGTTTTGGATTTTCTCTAACTGCAAGACCTGTGGACTATTTTGCTGCCTGAAAAGGAAGATCTGCAGCGCTGTTTTTACCATTCCATATATGTAAGATACTATGTTTTATTAAAGCTTTTTGTATTTTATCATATACTGATTTTATCTTCACTTCTTTGCCATCATACCTACATATGGTCACTGAGTAAGAAGAATCGAAGGAATCATCTCATTTGGATCAGATAAGCTCTTTTTCTTATCCACTTTTGTGAGTGCAATTCACCACCTCACTTTATAAGTTTCTACACTGAATATAGAGTTGCACTATGTTCTTTGTTTTTCTCTGTCTCCCTATGTTCCGAGCCTGATGAGATCACCTATATCCTCAGCTTGTGAAGTTGACTGATTTTTAAGGCAATTATACGTTTTTTGTCATATACATATTTCTGTGTGTGTAAGACCTCCAGCGCACCTATCACCCTTGTTTGCTGTTTATGTATATTTTTTCACGTGTGTTTGCAGAGATACACACAGGTTGGTGCTGCTTGGTCACAGATCTAGCGCTGAATTTTACCCCTTGTTTCAACATGATGATGATGATGATGATGATGATGATGATGATGATATCATGATGATGATATCATGATGAGATGATGATGATATCATGATGAGCTGATGATGATGATGATGATGATGATGATGATGCTATCATGATGAGATGATGATGATGATGATATCATGATGATGATATCATGATGAGATGATGATGATGATGATGATGATGATGATGATGATGATGATATCATGATGATGATATCATGATGAGATGATGATGATGATGATGATGATATCATGATGAGATGATGATGATGATGATGATGATGATGTTATGATGATGATAATATCATGATGAGATGATGATGATGATATCATGATGATGATATCATGATGAGATGATGATGATGATATCATGATGATGATATCATGATGAGATGATGATGATGATGATATCATGATATCATGATGATGATATCATGATGATCATTATGATGATGATGATGATGATGATGATGATGATGATATCATGATGATGATATCATGATGAGATGATGATGATATCATGATGAGCTGATGATGATGATGATATCATGATGAGATGATGATGATGATGATGATGATATCATGATGATGATATAATGATGATGATATCATGATGAAATGATGATGATATCATGATGAGATGATGATGATGATGATGATGATGATGATATCATGATG
>CM069866.1:24863540-24876040 GCA_036172795.1 Pelodytes ibericus
TGAAATGATGATGATATCATGATGAGATGATGATGATGATGATGATGATGATGATGATATCATGATGAGATGATGATGATGATGATGATAATGATGATGATGATGTTGATGATTATATCATGATGATGATATCATGATGGGATGATGATGAGATGATGATGATGATGATGATGATATCATGATGAGATGATAGTGATGATAGCATGATGAGATGATGATGATGATATCATGATGAGATGATGATGATGATGATGATAATGATGATATCATGATGAAATGATGATATCATGATGATGATATCATGATGATGATATAATGATGATGATATCATGATGAGATGATGATTATAATGATGAAATCATGATGAGATGATGATGATGATGATGATAACATGATGAGATGATGATGATGATGATATCATGATGAGATGATGATGATATAATGATGATGATATCATGATGAGATTATGATGATATCATGATGATGATATCATGATGAAATTATGATGATATCATGATGAGATGATGATGATGATATAATGATGATGATAAAATGATGAGATGATGATGATATCATGATGATGATATCATGACGAAATGATGATGATATCATGATGAGATGATGATAATGATGATATCATGATGAGATGATGATGATGATGATGATGATATAATGATGATGATATCATGATGAGATGATGGTAATGATATCATGATGAGATGATGATGATGATGATGATGTTAATGATCATGATGATGATATCATGATGAGATGATGGTAATGATATCATGATGAGATGATGATGATGATGATGATGATGATGATGATATCATGATGAGATGATCATGATGATGATGATGATATCATGATGAGATGATGATGATGATGATGATATCATGATGATGATATCATGATGAGATGATGATGGTGATGATGATATCATGATGATGATATCATGATGAGATGATGATGATGATATCATGATGAGATGATGATGATGAGATGATGATGATGATATCATGATGAGATGATGATGATGATGATATCATGATGAGATGATGATGATAATGATATCATGATGAGATGATGATGATGATGATGATATCATGATGAGATGATGATATCATGATGATGATATCATGATGATGATATAATGATGATGATATAATGATGATGATATCATGATGAGATGATGATGGTGATGATGATGATGATGATATCATGATGAGATGATGATGATGATGATATCATTATGAGATGATGATGATAATGATATCATGATGAGATGATGATGATGATGATGATGATGATGATGATATCATGATGAGATGATGATGATGATGATGATGATGATATCATGATGATGATATTATGATGAGATGATGATATCATGATGAGATGATGATGATGATATCATGATGATATGATGATGATGATATAATGATGATGATATCATGACGAAATGATGATGATATCATGATGAGATGATGATGATGATGATATCATGATGAGATGATGATGATGATGATGATGATGATGATGATGATGATGATGATATCATGATGATGATATAATGATGATGATATCATGATGAAATGATGATGATATCATGATGAGATGATGATGATGATGATGATGATATCATGATGAGATGATGATGATGATGATGATGATATCATGATGATGATATCATGATGAGATGATGGTAATGATATCATGATGAGATGATGATGATGATGATGATGATGATCATGATATCATGATGATGATATCATGATGAGATGATGATGATGATGATGATATCATGATGAGATGATCATGATATCATGATGAGATGATGATATCATGATGAGATGATGATGATGATGATGATGATGATGATGATATCATGATGATGATATCATGATGAGATGATGGTAATGATATCATGATGAGATGATGATGATGATGATGATGATGATGATCATGATATCATGATGATGATATCATGATGAGATGATGGTAATGATATCATGATGAAATGATGATGATGATGATGATGATATCATGATGAGATGATCATGATGATGATGATGATATCATGATGAGATGATGATGATGATGATGATATCATGATGATGATATCATGATGAGATGATGATGGTGATGATGATATCATGATGATGATATCATGATGAGATGATGATGATGATGATGATATCATGATGAGATGATGATGATGAGATGATGATGATGATATCATGATGAGATGATGATGATGATGATATCATGATGAGATGATGATGATAATGATATCATGATGAGATGATGATGATGATGATGATATCATGATGAGATGATGATATCATGATGATGATATCATGATGATGATATAATGATGATGATATCATGATGATATGATGATGGTGATGATGATGATGATATCATGATAATGATATCATGATGAGATGATGATGATGATGATGATATCATGATGAGATGATGATGATGAGATGATGATGATATCATGATGAGATGATGATGATGATGATATCATGATGAGATGATGATGATAATGATATCATGATGAGATGATGATGATGATGATGATGATGATGATGATATCATGATGAGATGATGATGATGATGATGATGATGATGATGATATCATGATGATGATATTATGATGAGATGATGATATCATGATGAGATGATGATGATGATATCATGATGATATGATGATGATGATATAATGATGATGATATCATGATGAGATGATGATGATGATATCATGATGATATGATGATGATGATATAATGATGATGATATCATGATGAGATGATGATGATATCATGATGATGATATCATGACGAAATGATGATGATATCATGATGAGATGATGATGATGATGATATCATGATGAGATGATGATGATGATGATGATGATGATATCATGATGATGATATAATGATGATGATATCATGATGAAATGATGATGATATCATGATGAGATGATGATGATGATGATGATGATGATGATGATGATGATATCATGATGAGATGATGATGATGATGATGATAATGATGATGATGATGTTGATGATTATATCATGATGATGATATCATGATGGGATGATGATGAGATGATGATGATGATGATGATGATATCATGATGAGATGATAGTGATGATAGCATGATGAGATGATGATGATGATATCATGATGAGATGATGATGATGATGATGATGATGATGATGATGATGATGATATCATGATGATGATATCATGATGAGATGATGATATCATGATGATGATATCATGATGAGATGATGATGATGATATCATGATGATATGATGATGATGATATAATGATGATGATATCATGATGAGATGATGATGATATCATGATGATGATATCATGACGAAATGATGATGATATCATGATGAGATGATGATGATGATATCATGATGAGATGATGATGATGATGATGATGATGATGATGATGATGATGGTGATGATGATATCATGATGATGATATCATGATGAGATGATGATGATGATGATGATGATATCATGATGATGATATCATGATGAGATGATGATGATGATATCATGATGATATGATGATGATAATATAATGATGATGATATCATGATGAGATGATGATGATATCATGATGATGATATCATGACGAAATGATGATGATATCATGATGAGATGATGATGATGATGATGATGATGATGATGATGGTGATGATGATATCATGATGATGATATCATGATGAGATGATGATGATGATGATGATATCATGATGATGATATCATGATGAGATGATGATTATGATGATGATGATGATGATATCGTGATGAGATGATGATGATAGCATGATGAGATGATAATGATATCATGACGAGATGATGATGATGATATCATGATGAGATGATGATGATGATGATGATGATGATGATGATGATGATGATATCATGATGATGATATCATGATGATGATATCATGATGATGATATCATGATGAGCTGATGATGATGATATCATGATGATATGATGATGATGATGATGATGATGATATCATAATGATGATATCATGATGAGATGATGATGATGGTATCATGATGAGATGATGATATCATGATGAGATAATGATGATATCATGATGAGATGATGATGATGATGATGATGATATCATTATGGGATGATGATGATGATATCATGATGAGATGATGATGATGATGATGATATCATTATGAGATGATGACGATGATATCATGATGATGATATCATGATGAAATGATGATGATATCATGATGAAATGATGATGATATCATGATGAGCTGATGATGATGATATTATGATGATATGATAATGATGATGATGATAAGATGATGATGATGATGATATGATGATGATATGATGATGATGATGTTATGATGATGATGATATAATGATGATATGATAATGATGATGATATGATGATGATGATATGATGATGAGATGATGATGATGATGATGATGATGTTATGATGATGATAATATCATGATGAGATGATGATGATGATATCATGATGATGATATCATGATGAGATGATGATGATGATATCATGATGATGATATCATGATGAGATGATGATGATGATGATGATGATATCATGATATCATGATAATGATATCATGATGAGATGATGATGATGATGATGATGATGATATCATGATGAGATGATGATGATGATGATGATGATATCATGATATCATGATAATGATATCATGATGAGATGATGATGATGATGATGATGATGATGATGATGATGATGATATCATGATGAGATGATGATGATGATGATGATGATGATGATGATATCATGATGATGATATTATGATGAGATGATGATATCATGATGAGATGATGATGATGATATCATGATGATATGATGATGATGATATAATGATGATGATATCATGATGAGATGATGATGATATCATGATGATGATATCATGACGAAATGATGATGATATCATGATGAGATGATGATGATGATGATGATATCATGATGAGATGATGATGATGATGATGATGATGATATCATGATGATGATATAATGATGATGATATCATGATGAAATGATGATGATATCATGATGAGATGATGATGATGATGATGATGATGATGATGATGATGATGATATCATGATGAGATGATGATGATGATGATGATAATGATGATGATGATGTTGATGATTATATCATGATGATGATATCATGATGGGATGATGATGAGATGATGATGATGATGATGATGATATCATGATGAGATGATAGTGATGATAGCATGATGAGATGATGATGATGATATCATGATGAGATGATGATGATGATGATGATGATGATATCATGATGATGATATAATGATGATGATATCATGATGAAATGATGATGATATCATGATGAGATGATGATGATGATGATGATGATGATGATGATGATGATATCATGATGAGATGATGATGATGATGATGATAATGATGATGATGATGTTGATGATTATATCATGATGATGATATCATGATGGGATGATGATGAGATGATGATGATGATGATGATGATATCATGATGAGATGATAGTGATGATAGCATGATGAGATGATGATGATGATATCATGATGAGATGATGATGATGATGATGATGATGATGATGATGATGATATCATGATGATGATATCATGATGAGATGATGATATCATGATGATGATATCATGATGAGATGATGATGATGATATCATGATGATATGATGATGATGATGATATAATGATGATGATATCATGATGAAATGATGATGATATCATGATGATGATATCATGACGAAATGATGATGATATCATGATGAGATGATGATGATGATATCATGATGAGATGATGATGATGATGATGATGATGATGATGATGATGATGATGATGATGGTGATGATGATATCATGATGATGATATCATGATGAGATGATGATGATGATGATGATATCATGATGATGATATCATGATGAGATGATGATGATGATATCATGATGATATGATGATGATAATATAATGATGATGATATCATGATGAGATGATGATGATATCATGATGATGATATCATGACGAAATGATGATGATATCATGATGAGATGATGATGATGATATCATGATGAGATGATGATGATGATGATGATGATGATGATGATGATGATGATGATGATGATGATGATGATGATGATGGTGATGATGATATCATGATGATGATATCATGATGAGATGATGATGATGATGATGATATCATGATGATGATATTATGATGAGATGATGATATCATGATGAGATGATGATGATGATATCATGATGATATGATGATGATGATATAATGATGATGATATCATGATGAGATGATGATGATATCATGATGATGATATCATGACGAAATGATGATGATATCATGATGAGATGATGATGATGATGATGATATCATGATGAGATGATGATGATGATGATGATGATGATATCATGATGATGATATAATGATGATGATATCATGATGAAATGATGATGATATCATGATGAGATGATGATGATGATGATGATGATGATGATGATATCATGATGAGATGATGATGATGATGATGATAATGATGATGATGATGTTGATGATTATATCATGATGATGATATCATGATGGGATGATGATGAGATGATGATGATGATGATGATGATATCATGATGAGATGATAGTGATGATAGCATGATGAGATGATGATGATGATATCATGATGAGATGATGATGATGATGATGATGATGATGATGATGATGATGATGATGATGATATCATGATGATGATATCATGATGAGATGATGATATCATGATGATGATATCATGATGAGATGATGATGATGATATCATGATGATATGATGATGATGATGATATAATGATGATGATATCATGATGAAATGATGATGATATCATGATGATGATATCATGACGAAATGATGATGATATCATGATGAGATGATGATGATGATATCATGATGAGATGATGATGATGATGATGATGATGATGATGATGATGATGATGATGGTGATGATGATATCATGATGATGATATCATGATGAGATGATGATGATGATGATGATATCATGATGAGATGATGATGATGATATCATGATGAGATGATGATGATGATGATGATGATGATGATGATGATGATGATGATGATGATGATGATGGTGATGATGATATCATGATGATGATATCATGATGAGATGATGATGATGATGATGATATCATGATGATGATATCATGATGAGATGATGATGATGATATCATGATGATATGATGATGATAATATAATGATGATGATATCATGATGAGATGATGATGATATCATGATGATGATATCATGACGAAATGATGATGATATCATGATGAGATGATGATGATGATATCATGATGAGATGATGATGATGATGATGATGATGATGATGATGATGATGGTGATGATGATATCATCATGATGATATCATGATGAGATGATGATGATGATGATGATATCATGATGATGATATCATGATGAGATGATGATTATGATGATGATGATGATGATATCGTGATGAGATGATGATGATGATGATAGCATGATGAGATGATAATGATATCATGACGAGATGATGATGATGATATCATGATGAGATGATGATGATGATGATGATGATATCATGATGATGATATCATGATGATGATATCATGATGAGCTGATGATGATGATATCATGATGATATGATGATGATGATGATGATGATGATGATATCATAATGATGATATCATGATGAGATGATGATGATGGTATCATGATGAGATGATGATATCATGATGAGATAATGATGATATCATGATGAGATGATGATGATGATGATGATGATGATGATGATATCATTATGAGATGATGATGATGATATCATGATGAGATGATGATGATGATGATGATATCATTATGAGATGATGATGATGATATCATGATGATGATATCATGATGAAATGATGATGATATCATGATGAAATGATGATGATATCATGATGAGCTGATGATGATGATATAATGATGATATGATAATGATGATGATGATAAGATGATGATGATGATGATATGATGATGATATGATGATGATGATGTTATGATGATGATGATATAATGATGATATGATAATGATGATGATATGATGATGATGATATGATGATGAGATGATGATGATATAATGATGATGATATCATGATGAGATGATGATGATGATATCATGATGATGATATCATGATGAGATGATGATGATGATATCATGATATCATGATGATGATATCATGATGATCATTATGATGATGATGATGATGATGATGATGATGATGATGATGATGATGATATCATGATGATGATATCATGATGAGATGATGATGATATCATGATGAGCTGATGATGATGATGATGATGATGATGATGATGATGCTATCATGATGAGATGATGATGATGATGATATCATGATGATGATATCATGATGAGATGATGATGATGATGATGATGATGATGATGATGATGATGATGATGATATCATGATGATGATATCATGATGAGATGATGATGATGATGATGATGATATCATGATGAGATGATGATGATGATGATGATGATGATGTTATGATGATGATAATATCATGATGAGATGATGATGATGATATCATGATGATGATATCATGATGAGATGATGATGATGATATCATGATGATGATATCATGATGAGATGATGATGATGATGATATCATGATATCATGATGATGATATCATGATGATCATTATGATGATGATGATGATGATGATGATGATGATGATGATGATGATGATATCATGATGATGATATCATGATGAGATGATGATGATATCATGATGAGCTGATGATGATGATGATATCATGATGAGATGATGATGATGATGATGATATGATGATGATATAATGATGATGATATCATGATGAAATGATGATGATATCATGATGAGATGATGATGATTATGATGATGATGATGATGATGATATCATGATGAGATGATGATGATAATGATGATGATGATGTTGATGATTATATCATGATGATGATATCATGATGGGATGATGATGAGATGATGATGATGATGATGATATCATGATGAGATGATAGTGATGATAGCATGATGAGATGATGATGATGATGATATCATGATGAGATGATGATGATGATGATAATGATGATGATGATGGTGATGATTATATCATGATGAGATGATAGTGATGATAGCATGATGAGATGATGATGATGATATCATGATGAGATGATGATGATGATATAATGATGATGATATCATGATGAGATGATGATGATGATGATGATGATGATGATGATGATGATATCATGATGAGATGATGATGATGATGATGATGATGATGATGATATCATGATGATGATATCATGATGAGATGATGATATCATGATGATGATATCATGATGAGATGATGATGATGATATCATGATGATATGATGATGATGATATAATGATGATGATATCATGATGAGATGATGATGATATCATGATGATGATATCATGACGAAATGATGATGATATCATGATGAGATGATGATGATGATATCATGATGAGATGATGATGATGATATCATGATGATATGATGATGATGATATAATGATGATGATATCATGATGAGATGATGATGATATCATGATGATGATATCATGACGAAATGATGATGATATCATGATGAGATGATGATGATGATATCATGATGAGATGATGATGATGATGATGATGATGATGATGATGATGATGATGGTGATGAGGATATCATGATGATGATATCATGATGAGATGATGATGATGATGATGATATCATGATGATGATATCATGATGAGATGATGATGATGATGATGATGATGATATCGTGATGAGATGATGATGATATCATGATGAGATGATGATGATGATATCATGATGAGATGATGATGATGATGATGATGATGATGATGATGATGGTGATGATGATATCATGATGAGATGATGATGATGATGATGATATCATGATGATGATATCATGATGAGATGATGACGATGATGATGATGATGATGATGATGATGATGATATCATGATGAGATGATGATGATGATAATGATATCATGACGAGATGATGATGATGATATCATGATGAGATGATGATGATGATGATGATGATATCATGATGATGATATCATGATGATGATATCATGATGATGATATCATGATGAGCTGATGATGATGATATCATGATGATATCATGATGAGATGATGATGATGATGATGATGATGATGATATCGTGATGAGATGATGATGATGATGATAGCATGATGAGATGATTATGATATCATGACGAGATGATGATGATGATATCATGATGAGATGATGATGATGATGATGATGATGATGATATCATGATGATGATATCATGATGATGATATCATGATGATGATATCATGATGAGCTGATGATGATGATATCATGATGATATGATGATGATGATGATGATGATATCATAATGATGATATCATGATGAGATGATGATGATGGTATCATGATGAGATGATGATATCATGATGAGATAATGATGATATCATGATGAGATGATGATGATGATGATGATGATGATGATATCATTATGAGATGATGATGATGATATCATGATGAGATGATGATGATGATGATATCATGATGATGATGATGATATCATTATGAGATGATGATGATGATATCATGATGAGATGATGATGATGATGATGATGATGATGATGATGATGATGATGATATCATTATGAGATGATGATGATGATATCATGATGAGATGATGATGATGATGATATCATCATGATGATGATGATATCATCATGATGATGATGATATCATCATGATGATGATGATATCATCATGATGATGATGATATCATCATGAGATGATGATGATGATGATATCATGATGATGATATCATGATGAAATGATGATGATATCATGATGAGCTGATGATGAAGATATAATGATGATATGATAATGATGATGATGATATGATGATGAGATGATGATGATGATGTTATGATGATGATGATATAATGATGATATGATAATGATGATGATATGATGATGATGATATGATGATGAGATGATGATGATGATGATGATGATGATGTTATGATGATGATAATATCATGATGAGATGATGATGATGATATCATGATGATTATATCATGATGAGATGATGATGATGATATCATGATGATGATATCATGATGAGATGATGATGATGATGATATCATGATATCATGATGATGATATCATGATGATCATTATGATGATGATGATGATGATGATGATGATATCATGATGATGATATCATGATGATGATGATGATGATGATGATGATGATGATGATGATGATGATGATGATGATGATGGTGATGAGGATATCATGATGATGATATCATGATGAGATGATGATGATGATGATATCATGATGATGATATCATGATGAGATGATGATGATGATGATGATGATATCGTGATGAGATGATGATGATATCATGATGAGATGATGATGATGATATCATGATGAGATGATGATGATGATGATGATGATGATGATGATGATGATGATGATGATGATGATGGTGATGATGATATCATGATGAGATGATGATGATGATGATGATATCATGATGATGATATCATGATGAGATGATGACGATGATGATGATGATGATGATGATGATGATGATGATGATATCATGATGAGATGATGATGATGATAATGATATCATGACGAGATGATGATGATGATATCATGATGAGATGATGATGATGATGATGATATCATGATGATGATATCATGATGATGATATCATGATGATGATATCATGATGAGCTGATGATGATGATATCATGATGATATCATGATGAGATGATGATGATGATGATGATGATGATATCGTGATGAGATGATGATGATGATGATAGCATGATGAGATGATTATGATATCATGACGAGATGATGATGATGATATCATGATGAGATGATGATGATGATGATGATGATGATATCATGATGATGATATCATGATGATGATATCATGATGATGATATCATGATGAGCTGATGATGATGATATCATGATGATATGATGATGATGATGATGATGATATCATAATGATGATATCATGATGAGATGATGATGATGGTATCATGATGAGATGATGATATCATGATGAGATAATGATGATATCATGATGAGATGATGATGATGATGATGATGATGATATCATTATGAGATGATGATGATGATATCATGATGAGATGATGATGATGATGATATCATGATGATGATGATGATATCATTATGAGATGATGATGATGATATCATGATGAGA
>CM069866.1:24891040-24893540 GCA_036172795.1 Pelodytes ibericus
ATGATGATATCATGATGAGATGATGATGATAATGATGATATCATGATGATGATATCATGATGAGATGATGATGATGATGATGATATCGTGATGAGATGATGATGATAACATGATGAGATGATGATGATGATATCATGATGAGATGATGATGATGATGATGATGATGATGATGATGATGATGGTGATGATGATATCATGATGAGATGATGATGATGATGATGATATCATGATGATGATATCATGATGAGATGATGATGATGATGATGATGATGATGATGATGATGATGATGATATCATGATGAGATGATGATGATGATAATGATATCATGACGAGATGATGATGATGATATCATGATGAGATGATGATGATGATGATGATGATATCATGATGATGATATCATGATGATGATATCATGATGATGATATCATGATGAGCTGATGATGATGATATCATGATGATATCATGATGAGATGATGATGATGATGATGATGATGATATCGTGATGAGATGATGATGATGATGATAGCATGATGAGATGATTATGATATCATGACGAGATGATGATGATATCATGATGAGATGATGATGATGATGATGATGATATCATGATGATGATATCATGATGATGATATCATGATGATGATATCATGATGAGCTGATGATGATGATATCATGATGATATGATGATGATGATGATGATATCATAATGATGATATCATGATGAGATGATGATGATGGTATCATGATGAGATGATGATATCATGATGAGATAATGATGATATCATGATGAGATGATGATGATGATGATGATGATGATATCATTATGAGATGATGATGATGATATCATGATGAGATGATGATGATGATGATGATATCATGATGATGATGATGATATCATTATGAGATGATGATGATGATATCATGATGAGATGATGATGATGATGATGATGATGATGATGATGATGATATCATTATGAGATGATGATGATGATATCATGATGAGATGATGATGATGATGATATCATCATGATGATGATGATATCATCATGATGATGATGATATCATCATGAGATGATGATGATATCATGATGAAATGATGATGATATCATGATGAAATGATGATGATATCATGATGAGCTGATGATGAAGATATAATGATGATATGATAATGATGATGATGATATGATGATGAGATGATGATGATGATGTTATGATGATGATGATATAATGATGATATGATAATGATGATGATATGATGATGATGATATGATGATGAGATGATGATGATGATGATGATGATGTTATGATGATGATAATATCATGATGAGATGATGATGATGATATCATGATGATTATATCATGATGAGATGATGATGATGATATCATGATGATGATATCATGATGATGATATCATGATGAGATGATGATGATGATGATATCATGATATCATGATGATGATATCATGATGATCATTATGATGATGATGATGATGATGATGATGATGATGATATCATGATGATGATATCATGATGAGATGATGATGATATCATGATGAGATGATGATGATGATATCATGATGAGATGATGATGATGATGATGATGATGATGATGATGATGATGATGATGGTGATGATGATATCATGATGAGATGATGATGATGATGATGATATCATGATGATGATATCATGATGAGATGATGATGATGATGATGATGATGATGATGATGATATCATGATGAGATGATGATGATGATAATGATATCATGACGAGATGATGATGATGATATCATGATGAGATGATGATGATGATGATGATGATATCATGATGAGATGATGATGATGATAATGATATCATGACGAGATGATGATGATGATATCATGATGAGATGATGATGATGATGATGATGATGATATCATGATGATGATATCATGATGATGATATCATGATGATGATATCATGATGAGCTGATGATGATGATATCATGATGATATCATGATGAGATGATGATGATGATGATGATGATGATATCGTGATGAGATGATGATGATGATGATAGCATGATGAGATGATTATGATATCATGACGAGATGATGATGATGATATCATGATGAGATGATGATGATGATGATGATGATGATATCATGATGATGATATCATGATGATGATATCATGATGATGATATCATGATGAGCTGATGATGATGATATCATGATGATATGATGATGATGATGATGATGATGATGATATCATAATGATGATATCATGATGAGATGATGATGATGGTATCATGATGAGATGATGATATCATGATGAGATAATGATGATATCATGATGAGATGATGATGATGATGATGATGATGATGATATCATTATGAGATGATGATGATGATAGCATGATGAGATGATGATGATGATGATATCATGATGATGATGATGATATCATTATGAGATGATGATGATGATATCATGATGAGATGATGATGATGATGATGATGATGA
>CM069866.1:24938540-24951040 GCA_036172795.1 Pelodytes ibericus
AAAGTGGATAAAGTGCAATCAGGTAATTTGTGCAGCTTATACAGAGTATGTACCCCGTAGGGCAAATAGAAGAAAAAAACGTTTACACTTACACACAGTCCCTGATGGTATGGGACACAGTAAATGATGTAAGGCAAATCTTGATATAAGACCTCCAAAGAATAGAAGATGGTGTTAGTACACAAAACTTCAATTTAATACAAAAAGTGCTTAAAATATCTTACACTTCGGTTTTGGAGTAGCAGCAAAATCTTGGAGCATAGATAGAAATAGCAGGATCCGGAAAAAGCTCTAATGGGTAGTAGTAGATCGTGATCAACGCGTTTCGCCTCTAGGTAGTAGGCTTCATCAGGATCCAATAGTACCCATGAGAGACAGAGCAGTTTATATACTGTGCATATCAATTAAACAATAATTACATCACTATTAGGGCGACATAGCTAACAGCGTCGCGTCATACTATATGCGACCATATAAGCCGAAAAAAAAAAAAAAAAAAAAAAAAAAAAAAAAAAAAATTCAAACCAGTTTTTCGGCTTTTTCGCTATTCTGTAGTTAGATTCGGCTTTTTCCGTCATCTGTTCGTCTTCTGAGTACTTCCGATGGTGTTCATTTTCGTATTGACTACCTCTCGGATATTCTTCGGCTTTTTGTTCGAATTAGCGACTTCGTATTAACTTCTTTGGTCTTTTGAATAGGAGCCAATACGATATTCGAATGGAGGAAAGTCGGTTTATACATAGGAAGCTCGGTTTTGAATAGTGTCTTTTGTCCGAACAAGCAACTATAGTCCACATAGTTCACTCAGTATTAAATCCATGCAATATAAAACATAAAAATAATTAGATACACTCATAATACATTTACAAAAAGTATAACTTAGTGCGAAATTTAGTAGGAAAGAATTATTAAAAAATTATTAAAAAATCTATTTTAATTAGTAAGTAGTTTGCTTACAAAACTTTAAAATATTAGAAAAAAGTATATCTAAAAAACATATGTATAGTACCAATTTCGCACACAGTTTTAGATAAAGTTAAACAGATCGAAATCTGCGTTAAGGCCCGTGGGGTGTAAAGTGTTCATTTTAAAAACCCACTCCATTTCAGTTTGTCCAATTTTTTTGATATTGTTACCTCCTCTCCAATATTTTTTTACTATCATTATAGGCCAGAATTTAAGGTTTTTTGGATTTTTGTGGTGACATTCTAAGAAGTGTTGAGGTAGGGAATATTGTGTGTTTCCCTTCCTTATGTTGGTCACGTGTTCTTCTATTCGTTTTTTTAAAGGCCTTATTGTCCTGCCTATATATTGGAGTCCGCAGGGACATTCTACAACATAAATTACGTTTTTAGTATGGCATGTCATAAATTCTTTTATTTCAAACTTTTCGGAGGTAGCCGTAGCAATAAAAGAGAGTATGGGGCTTTTTTCGTGTTTGGCTATACTGCATCCTGAGCACATTTTGCAGGGATAAAAACCAGGTTTCTCCCCTAGAAAGTGTAAGTTTTCTTTTTTGTTCTTGTTTTTTAATTTGGCTGTATAGTTATTAGTCAATTTACATTTAAAATTAGGTGCTCCTCTAAAAATTATTTTAGGCCTTTCTGGTAGCAATGGACCTAAAATGTCATCTTTTTTAATAAGGTTCCAGTGTTTGTTCAAAATTTTTTTTAATTTAACGGCCTTTAGATTATAATTCAAAATGATAGGTAGAGCGCATTCTGTGGTATTAGTTTGTGATTTTTCCCTATATTTTAAAAGTTCATTCCTGGGTTTTTTTAAAATTTCTAGAATCTGGGCGTTCAAAACAGCCTCTTTGTAGCCTTTTTCTAAAAATTTATCTTTTAAAATGCTGCATTGCTCTAAATAGGATGTTTCATCTCCACAATTTCTTCTTAATCTTAAAAACTGGCTTTTGGGGACTCCTCTAAGCCAAGTTGGATGATGACAACTCTCAATATCAATATAACTGTTGGAGTCTACTTTTTTAAAAAAGTTTTTTGTTTGTATTAGGCCCTCTTCTATGTAAATATCTAAGTCTAAAAATTGTATATTTGTTTTACTAAAATTTGAAGTTAGACTAATATTATATGTATTATTGTTGAGGTGTGTTAAAAATTGTTGGAGGTCTTTTTCTTCACCCTTCCATATGAAGAATAGGTCATCAATATATCTTCGATAGAGCACCAGATTTGCCAGCCAGCCATGCCCAGACCATACCGACTTGTTCTCCCAATCGGCCATGAACAGATTGGCATAGCTGGGGGCAAACCTAGTGCCCATCGCTGTACCCCTCTTTTGTAGAAAAAACTCTTCATTAAAGAAAAAATAATTATGGGTTAGAATAAGTTCTATACCCTCTACCATATATTCTATCTGAGTAGTGGCGAAAGAACCATCTTTTTCCAACATTCTTTGTACAGCCTCAATACCATGGACATGATCTATACAAGTATACAGAGATGATACGTCACTAGTCACCAAGATATAATCTTCCTTCCACTCTATGTTGTTGAGTTCTTGTAATATACTAATTGTGTCTTTTAGATGTGATTTGTTTTTGATCGTTGATCACGATCTACTACTACCCATTAGAGCTTTTTCCGGATCCTGCTATTTCTATCTATGCTCCAAGATTTTGCTGCTACTCCAAAACCGAAGTGTAAGATATTTTAAGCACTTTTTGTATTAAATTGAAGTTTTGTGTACTAACACCATCTTCTATTCTTTGGAGGTCTTATATCAAGATTTGCCTTACATCATTTACTGTGTCCCATACCATCAGGGACTGTGTGTAAGTGTAAACGTTTTTTTCTTCTATTTGCCCTACGGGGTACATACTCTGTATAAGCTGCACAAATTACCTGATTGCACTTTATCCACTTTTCAGCACATAAGCGCACTGCCACTTTGTATATGTTTGTTGTTTATCTGTATTGCAGTTTGTTGGGATAACTGCTGGGCTAGTTGCTGCTAGTGCTATATCCCTCAGAGCGCATTTACCTCTCCCATTTTACTCTTTTGACATTGTATTATCCCAACAGAGGTAGAGCTGCCATTGGGAAAGTGATATTATGTCTATTTTCGACTATAGGAAAAAATATCAAATTAATGTTGATGATGTCTTTGGGCACAAAGAAGATTTAGAGACACATATGTCTCCAGACACTATGGAACTCCAATACAAATTAGAAAGATTGCTAACTAAAGAATTAAAAATCAAATGGGAAATTGTTACCCTTAAAAAATATATAGATGAGAAAATTACCCCTCGAGGTCTGCGTATTTTTAAAAAACCTACCTTTGATATAGAGGATTGTAAATTTGTTTCTGAATGGAATGGTATTTTAGAAACTTGCACTGTTCACCTTATGAAATTAATTATCAAACAGAGAACCCGCACTTTAGATATACTTGATTCTGAAATTTTAAGTATCGAAAGCACTTTACACCAGGATTGTTCAGATCAATCTTCTATCTCAGATAAAATTGTCCAAAACCTATTAGAGGTGGAAAAGGAAACTAAAGATATAAAAGTTAAAAAATATAAAAGAGATACAGAAGATTATAGACTTAACACTTTTAGAGAACCCACTAATTATAGAAATATACACAAAGACGATTTGCACTTAAATAAGCACAGCAATTATAAAAATATGCACCAAGATGATTCTTATACTAATAAATACCCTTTTAATAAAAATAGATCTTATAGACCTCACAACACAGGATTTAAACCAAAAAACACATATACATCTACTCGCACTTATGATTTTGCACATTCAAACAATTCAGATTATATATATAGGAAACCATCCAGATCAAGAAATACGACTAAGAACACGACTCCGACAAGATTAAACACCACTAATAGGTTCAGAGTACTGTCAGAACTAGGAGAAACATCTCCTTTTTTAGACAGGGAACGACAATTAACCAGACCCCCTCCGAGGTCCCCACAAGAAATGGACTTAAGAAAAAGAGACTACCTAGGGGTGTTAGAGCAGGGAAACATATACAGGAGAAGAAGAAACTAAAGATACTAAAGACAAATATAGAAACAGATCCAACATTCCCTGGTATTTTTAATCTTTCCCAAAAAATCTTAACCCAACAACAACTTTTAGTTTTGAATAAAGGGTTGAAATTTGCACCTACGAATAAATTTAATCTGTTTTCGGCCTATGTAGATGTAAACAAATTTGTAAGAAATGCTACATTAAAGAGATATTATGCTCTAAGGCCTAAAGATATTGTGAACTCATCCCCCTCTCCGTATATACAGACTAATCTAAAGAATAGATCAACATTCTATCCCTCAACTTTTAAATCAGGAGCAATAGACCTATTTGAAAAATCAGTGGTCAAAGATCTTAAAAATATAATACCACATAAAAAAGAGAAATATAATATGACTAAAAAAGAACAAATTATAATGAATGATTTACAAAAAGATGAAACCATTATTATAAAATCAGCCGATAAGGGCGGAGGGATAGTCATTCAGTCCCGTGAAAAATACATACTTGAAGCTTACAGACAGTTGAGAGATCTCAATACATACATTCTTTTAAAAACAGATCCTACTAACAACTACAAGAAAGTTTTAACTAAATACCTGGACAAAGGAAAAAATCTAAATATTCTCACAGAGAATGAATACAAATATATTAATGTTTTACATCCGAAACTACCTGTGATATATTTCCTCCCGAAAATACACAAGGATGCAGTGAATCCACCAGGGAGGCCTATAGTCTCGGGAATAGACTCCCTTTTCAGTAGTTTGTCTGAATACATAGATATATTACTTCAACCTGTTGTCCAAAAAAACAAATCACATCTAAAAGACACAATTAGTATATTACAAGAACTCAACAACATAGAGTGGAAGGAAGATTATATCTTGGTGACTAGTGACGTATCATCTCTGTATACTTGTATAGATCATGTCCATGGTATTGAGGCTGTACAAAGAATGTTGGAAAAAGATGGTTCTTTCGCCACTACTCAGATAGAATATATGGTAGAGGGTATAGAACTTATTCTAACCCATAATTATTTTTTCTTTAATGAAGAGTTTTTTCTACAAAAGAGGGGTACAGCGATGGGCACTAGGTTTGCCCCCAGCTATGCCAATCTGTTCATGGCCGATTGGGAGAACAAGTCGGTATGGTCTGGGCATGGCTGGCTGGCAAATCTGGTGCTCTATCGAAGATATATTGATGACCTATTCTTCATATGGAAGGGTGAAGAAAAAGACCTCCAACAATTTTTAACACACCTCAACAATAATACATATAATATTAGTCTAACTTCAAATTTTAGTAAAACAAATATACAATTTTTAGACTTAGATATTTACATAGAAGAGGGCCTAATACAAACAAAAAACTTTTTTAAAAAAGTAGACTCCAACAGTTATATTGATATTGAGAGTTGTCATCATCCAACTTGGCTTAGAGGAGTCCCCAAAAGCCAGTTTTTAAGATTAAGAAGAAATTGTGGAGATGAAACATCCTATTTAGAGCAATGCAGCATTTTAAAAGATAAATTTTTAGAAAAAGGCTACAAAGAGGCTGTTTTGAACGCCCAGATTCTAGAAATTTTAAAAAAACCCAGGAATGAACTTTTAAAATATAGGGAAAAATCACAAACTAATACCACAGAATGCGCTCTACCTATCATTTTGAATTATAATCTAAAGGCCGTTAAATTAAAAAAAATTTTGAACAAACACTGGAACCTTATTAAAAAAGATGACATTTTAGGTCCATTGCTACCAGAAAGGCCTAAAATAATTTTTAGAGGAGCACCTAATTTTAAATGTAAATTGACTAATAACTATACAGCCAAATTAAAAAACAAGAACAAAAAAGAAAACTTACACTTTCTAGGGGAGAAACCTGGTTTTTATCCCTGCAAAATGTGCTCAGGATGCAGTATAGCCAAACACGAAAAAAGCCCCATACTCTCTTTTATTGCTACGGCTACCTCCGAAAAGTTTGAAATAAAAGAATTTATGACATGCCATACTAAAAACGTAATTTATGTTGTAGAATGTCCCTGCGGACTCCAATATATAGGCAGGACAATAAGGCCTTTAAAAAAACGAATAGAAGAACACGTGACCAACATAAGGAAGGGAAACACACAATATTCCCTACCTCAACACTTCTTAGAATGTCACCACAAAAATCCAAAAAACCTTAAATTCTGGCCTATAATGATAGTAAAAAAATATTGGAGAGGAGGTAACAATATCAAAAAAATTGGACAAACTGAAATGGAGTGGGTTTTTAAAATGAACACTTTACACCCCACGGGCCTTAACGCAGATTTCGATCTGTTTAACTTTATCTAAAACTGTGTGCGAAATTGGTACTATACATATGTTTTTTAGATATACTTTTTTCTAATATTTTAAAGTTTTGTAAGCAAACTACTTACTAATTAAAATAGATTTTTTAATAATTTTTTAATAATTCTTTCCTACTAAATTTCGCACTAAGTTATACTTTTTGTAAATGTATTATGAGTGTATCTAATTATTTTTATGTTTTATATTGCATGGATTTAATACTGAGTGAACTATGTGGACTATAGTTGCTTGTTCGGACAAAAGACACTATTCAAAACCGAGCTTCCTATGTATAAACCGACTTTCCTCCATTCGAATATCGTATTGGCTCCTATTCAAAAGACCAAAGAAGTTAATACGAAGTCGCTAATTCGAACAAAAAGCCGAAGAATATCCGAGAGGTAGTCAATACGAAAATGAACACCATCGGAAGTACTCAGAAGACGAACAGATGACGGAAAAAGCCGAATCTAACTACAGAATAGCGAAAAAGCCGAAAAACTGGTTTGAATTTTTTTTTTTTTTTTTTTTTTTTTTTTTTTTTTTCGGCTTATATGGTCGCATATAGTATGACGCGACGCTGTTAGCTATGTCGCCCTAATAGTGATGTAATTATTGTTTAATTGATATGCACAGTATATAAACTGCTCTGTCTCTCATGGGTACTATTGGATCCTGATGAAGCCTACTACCTAGAGGCGAAACGCGTTGATCACGATCTACTACTACCCATTAGAGCTTTTTCCGGATCCTGCTATTTCTATCTATGCTCCAAGATTTTGCTGCTACTCCAAAACCGAAGTGTAAGATATTTTAAGCACTTTTTGTATTAAATTGAAGTTTTGTGTACTAACACCATCTTCTATTCTTTGGAGGTCTTATATCAAGATTTGCCTTACATCATTTACTGTGTCCCATACCATCAGGGACTGTGTGTAAGTGTAAACGTTTTTTTCTTCTATTTGCCCTACGGGGTACATACTCTGTATAAGCTGCACAAATTACCTGATTGCACTTTATCCACTTTTCAGCACATAAGCGCACTGCCACTTTGTATATGTTTGTTGATGATGATATCATGATGAGATGATGATGATGAGATGATGATGATGATATCATGATGAGATGATGATGATGATGATATCATGATGAGATGATGATGATAATGATATCATGATGAGATGATGATGATGATGATGATGATGATGATGATGATATCATGATGAGATGATGGTAATGATATCATGATGAGATGATGATGATGATGATGATGATGATGATGATATCATGATGATGATATCATGATGAGATGATGGTAATGATATCATGATGAGATGATGATGATGATGATGATGATGATATCATGATGAGATGATGATGATGATATAATGATGATGATAAAATGATGAGATGATGATGATATCATGATGATGATATCATGACGAAATGATGATGATATCATGATGAGATGATGATGATGATGATGATGATGATATCATGATGATGATATCATGATGAGATGATGGTAATGATATCATGATGAGATGATGATGATGATGATGATGATGATGATATCATGATGATGATATCATGATGATGATATCATGATGATGATATCATGATGAGATGGTGAGATGATGATGATGATGATGATATCATGATGAGATGATGATGATGATGATGATGATGATGATGATGATGATGATGATGATGATGATGATGATGATAATGAGATCATGATGATGATATCATCATGAGATGATGATGAGGATGATGATGATGATGATGATGATATCATGGTGATGATATTATGATGAGATGGTGATGATGATATCATGATGAGATGATGATTATGATGATGATGATGATGATGATGATAATATCATGATGATGATATCATGATGAGATGATGATGATATCATGATGATGATATCATGATGATGATATCATGATGATGATATCATGATGAGATTATGATGATGATATCATGATGATGATATCATGATGAGATGGTGAGATGATGATGATGATGATGATATCATGATGAGATGATGATGATGATGATGATGATGATGATGATGATGATGATGATGATGATGATGATGATGAT
The DNA here is from genome assembly GCA_036172795.1 of Pelodytes ibericus. NCBI lineage: Eukaryota > Metazoa > Chordata > Amphibia > Anura > Pelodytidae > Pelodytes > Pelodytes ibericus. Next base: position 24,947,012 of record CM069866.1, read on the forward strand.
GATAATGAGATCATGATGATGATATCATCATGAGATCATGATGATGATGATGATGATGATGATGATATCATGATGATGATATCATGATGAGATGGTGATGATGATATCATGATGAGATGATGATGATGATGATGATGATGATGATGATGATGATAATATCATGATGATGATATCATGATGAGATGATGATGATGATGATATCATGATGAGATGATGATGATGATGATGATGATGATATCATGATGATGATATCATGATGATGATATCATGATGAGATGATGGTAATGATATCATGATGAGATGATGATGATGATGATGATGATGATATCATGATGATGATATCATGATGATGATATCATGATGATGATATCATGATGATGATATCATGATGATGATATCATGATGAGATGGTGAGATGATGATGATGATGATGATATCATGATGAGATGATGATGATGATGATGATGATGATGATGATGATGATGATGATGATGATAATGAGATCATGATGATGATATCATCATGAGATGATGATGAGGATGATGATGATGATGATGATGATGATATCATGATGATGATATTATGATGAGATGGTGATGATGATATCATGATGAGATGATGATTATGATGATGATGATGATGATGATAATATCATGATGATGATATCATGATGAGATGATGATGATATCATGATGATGATATCATGATGATGATATCATGATGATGATATCATGATGAGATTATGATGATGATATCATGATGATGATATCATGATGAGATGGTGAGATGATGATGATGATGATGATATCATGATGAGATGATGATGATGATGATGATGATGATGATGATGATGATGATGATGATGATGATGATGATGATGATAATGAGATCATGATGATGATATCATCATGAGATGATGATGATGATGATGATGATATCATGATGATGATATCATGATGAGATGGTGATGATGATATCATGATGAGATGATGATGATGATGATGATGATGATAATATCATGATGATGATATCATGATGAGATGATGATGATATCATGATGATGATATCATGACGAAATGATGATGATATCATGATGAGATGATGATGATGATGATATCATGATGAGATGATGATGATGATGATGATGATATCATGATGATGATATCATGATGAGATGATGGTAATGATATCATGATGAGATGATGATGATGATGATGATATCATGATGATGATATCATGATGATGATATCATGATGATGATATCATGATGAGATGGTGAGATGATGATGATGATGATGATATCATGATGAGATGATGATGATGATGATGATGATGATGATGATGATGATGATGATGATAATGAGATCATGATGATGATATCATCATGAGATGATGATGATGATGATGATGATGATGATGATGATGATATCATGATGATGATATCATGATGAGATGGTGATGATGATATCATGATGATGATATCATGATGAGATGATGATGATGATGATGATATCATGATGAGATGATGGTAATGATATCATGATGAGATGATGATGATGATGATGATGATGATGATGATATCATGATGAGATGATGATGATGATATAATGATGATGATAAAATGATGAGATGATGATGATATCATGATGATGATATCATGACGAAATGATGATGATATCATGATGAGATGATGATGATGATGATATCATGATGAGATGATGATGATGATGATGATATTATGATGAGATGATGATGATGATGATGATGATATCATGATGATGATATCATGATGATGATATCATGTTGATGATATCATGATGAGATGATGATGATGATATCATGATGATGATATCATGATGAGATGATGATAATGATAGCATGATGAGATGATGATGATGATGATGATGATGGTATCATGATGAGATGATGATGATGATGATGATATCATGATAATGGTATCATGATGAGATGATGAAAATACTGATGATGATATCATGATGATGATATCATGATGATGATGATATAATGATGATGATATCATGATGAGATGATGAGATGATGATGATGATGATATCATGATGAGATGATGATGATGATATCATGATGATGATATCATGATGAGATGATGATGATAATGATATCATGATGAGATGATGATGATGATGATGATGATATCATGATGAGATGATGATATCATGATGATGATATCATGATGAGATGATGATGATATCATGATGATGATGATATCATGATGAGATGATGATGATGATGATGATGATGATGATATCATGATGAGATGATGATATCATGATGATGATATCATGATGAGATGATGATGATATCATGATGAGATGATGATATCATGATGATGATATCATGATAAGATGATGATATCATGATGAGATGATGATGATATCATGATGAGATGATGATGATTATATCATGATGATGGTATCATGATGAGATGATGATGATAATAATGATGATGATATCATGATGAGATGATGAGGATGATGATATCATGATGAGATGATGATGATGATATCATGATGATGGTATCATGATGAGATGATGATGATAATAATGATGATGATATCATGATGAGATGATGAGGATGATGATATCATGATGAGATGATGATGATGATGATGATGATATCATGATGAGATGATGATGATGATGATGATGATGATGATATCATGATGATGATATCATCATGAGATGATGATGATGATGATGATGATATCATGATGAGATGATGATGATGATATCATGATGATGGTATCATGATGAGATGATGATGATAATAATGATGATAATATCATGATGAGATGATGAGGATGATGATATCATGATGAGATGATGATGACGATGATGATGATGATATCATGATGAGATAATGATGATGATGATGATATCATGATGATGATATCATGATGAGATGATGATGATATCATGATGAGATGATGATGATATCATGATGAGATGATGATGATATCATGATGAGATGATGATGATGATGATGATGATGATGATGATATCATGATGAGATGATAATGATGATATCATGATGATGATATCACGATGATGATATCATGATGATGATATCATGGTGATAATATCATGATGAGATGATGATGATATCGTGATGAGATGATGATGATGATGATGATGGTATCATGATGAGATGATGATGATTATATCATGGTGATGATATCATGATGAGATGATGATATTGTGATGATGATGATGATGATGATGATGATGGTATCATGATGAGATGATGATGATGATGATTATATCATGATAATGGTATCATGATGAGATGATGAAAATACTGATGATGATATCATGATGAGATGATGATGATGATATCATGATGATGATATCATGATGAGATGATGATGATGATGATGATGATGATGATGATGATGATGATGATGATGATAATGATGATGATATCATGATGATGATGATAATGATATCATGATGAGATGATGATGATATCATGATGAGATGATGATGATATCATGATGATGATATCATGATGAGATGATGATGATGATGATGATAATGATGATGATATCATGATGATGATGATAATGATATCATGATGAGATGATGATGATATCATGATGAGATGATGATGATGATGATATCATGATGATGATGATGATATCATGATGATGATGATGATATCATGATGATGATATCATGATGATGATATCATGATGATGATATCATGATGAGATGATAATGATGATATCATGATGATGATAACATGATGATGATATCATGATGATGATATCATGATGATGATATCATGATGATGATATCATGATGATGATATCATGATGAGATGATAATGATGATATCATGATGATGATAACATGATGATGATATCATGATGATGATATCATGATGATGATATCATGATGATGATATCATGGTGATAATATCATGATGAGATGATGATGATATCGTGATGAGATGATGATGATGATGATGATGATGATGGTATCATGATGA
>CM069866.1:24953540-24956040 GCA_036172795.1 Pelodytes ibericus
ATGATGATGATGATGATGATATCATGATGATGATATCATGATGAGATGGTGATGATGATATCATGATGAGATGATGATGATGATGATGATGATGATGATGATGATGATGATGATGATAATATCATGATGATGATATCATGATGAGATGATGATGATATCATGATGATGATATCATGACGAAATGATGATGATATCATGATGAGATGATGATGATGATGATATCATGATGAGATGATGATGATGATGATGATGATGATGATATCATGATGATGATATCATGATGAGATGATGGTAATGATATCATGATGAGATGATGATGATGATGATGATGATGATGATGATGATGATGATGATGATGATGATAATGAGATCATGATGATGATATCATCATGAGATGATGATGATGATGATGATATCATGATGATGATATCATGATGAGATGGTGATGATGATATCATGATGATGATATCATCATGAGATGATGATGATGATGATGATGATGATGATGATGATGATGATGATGATATCATGATGATGATATCATGATGAGATGGTGATGATGATATCATGATGAGATGATGATGATGATGATGATGATGATGATAATATCATGATGATGATATCATGATGAGATGATGGTGATATCATGATGATGATATCATGATGATGATATCATGATGATGATATCGTGATGAGATTATGATGATGATATCATGATGATGATATCATGATGAGATGGTGAGATGATGATGATGATGATGATATCATGATGAGATGATGATGATGATGATGATGATGATGATGATGATGATGATGATGATGATGATGATAATGAGATCATGATGATGATATCATCATGAGATGATGATGATGATGATGATGATGATGATGATATCATGATGATGATATCATGATGATGATATCATGATGATGATATCATGATGAGATGATGATGATGATGATGATGATGATGATGATGATAATATCATGATGATGATATCATGATGAGATGATGATGATATCATGATGATGATATCATGATGAGATGATGATGATATCATGATGAGATGATGATGATATCATGATGATGATATCATGATGATGATATCATGATGAGATGATGATGATATCATGATGAGATGATGATGATGATGATATCATGATGAGATGATGATGTTGATGATGATATAATGATGAGATGATAATGATGATATCATGATGATGATATCATGATGAGATGATGATGATGATATCATGATGATGATATAATGATGAGATGATGATGATGATGATATCATGATGAAATGTTGATATTATGATGATGATATCATGATGAGATGATGATGATGATATCATGATAAGATGATGATGATGATGATGATGAGATGATGATGATGATGATATCATGATGAGATGATGATGATGATGATGATGATGATGATGATATCATGATGATGATATCATGATGAGATGATGGTAATGATATCATGATGAGATGATGATGATGATGATGATATCATGATGATGATATCATGATGAGATGATGGTAATGATATCATGATGAGATGATGATGATGATGATGATATCATGATGATGATATCATGATGATGATATCATGATGATGATATCATGATGATGATATCATGATGAGATGGTGAGATGATGATGATGATGATATCATGATGAGATGATGATGATGATGATGATGATGATGATGATGATGATGATGATAATGAGATCATGATGATGATATCATCATGAGATGATGATGATGATGATGATGATGATGATGATGATGATGATATCATGATGATGATATCATGATGAGATGGTGATGATATCATGATGAGATGATGATGATGATGATATCATGATGAGATGATGATGATGATGATGATGATGATATCATGATGATGATATCATGATGAGATGATGGTAATGATATCATGATGAGATGATGATGATGATTATATCATGATGATGATATCATGATGATGATATCATGATGATGATATCATGATGATGATATCATGATGAGATGGTGAGATGATGATGATGATGATGATATCATGATGAGATGATGATGATGATGATGATGATGATGATGATGATGATGATGATAATGAGATCATGATGATGATATCATCATGAGATGATGATGATGATGATGATGATGATGATGATGATGATATCATGATGATGATATCATGATGAGATGGTGATGATGATATCATGATGATGATATCATGATGAGATGATGATGATGATGATGATGATATCATGATGAGATGATGATGATGAGATGATGATGATGATATCATGATGAGATGATGATGATGATGATATCATGATGAGATGATGATGATAATGATATCATGATGAGATGATGATGATGATGATGATGATGATGATGATGATGATGATGATGATGATATCATGATGAGATGATGGTAATGATATCATGATGAGATGATGATGATGATGATGATGATGATGATG
>CM069866.1:24961040-24966040 GCA_036172795.1 Pelodytes ibericus
ATAATGATGATGATAAAATGATGAGATGATGATGATATCATGATGATGATATCATGACGAAATGATGATGATATCATGATGAGATGATGATGATGATGATGATATCATGATGAGATGATGATGATGATGATGATATTATGATGAGATGATGATGATGATGATGATATCATGATGATGATATCATGATGATGATATCATGTTGATGATATCATGATGAGATGATGATGATGATATCATGATGAGATGATGATATCATGATGATGATATCATGATAAGATGATGATATCATGATGAGATGATGATGATATCATGATGAGATGATGATGATGATATCATGATGATGGTATCATGATGAGATGATGATGATAATAATGATGATGATATCATGATGAGATGATGAGGATGATGATATCATGATGAGATGATGATGATGATATCATGATGATGGTATCATGATGAGATGATGATGATAATAATGATGATGATATCATGATGAGATGATGAGGATGATGATATCATGATGAGATGATGATGATGATGATGATGATGATGATATCATGATGAGATGATGATGATGATGATGATGATGATGATATCATGATGATGATATCATCATGAGATGATGATATCATCATGAGATGATGATGATGATGATGATATCATGATGAGATGATGATGATGATATCATGATGATGGTATCATGATGAGATGATGATGATAATAATGATGATAATATCATGATGAGATGATGAGGATGATGATATCATGATGAGATTATGATGACGATGATGATGATGATATCATGATGAGATAATGATGATGATGATGATATCATGATGATGATATCATGATGAGATGATGATGATATCATGATGAGATGATGATGATATCATGATGAGATGATGATGATGATGATGATGATGATGATGATGATGATGATGATGATATCATGATGAGATGATAATGATGATATCATGATGATGATATCACGATGATGATATCATGATGATGATATCATGGTGATAATATCATGATGAGATGATGATGATATCGTGATGAGATGATGATGATGATGATGATGGTATCATGATGAGATGATGATGATTATATCATGGTGATGATATCATGATGAGATGATGATATTGTGATGAGATGATGATGATGATGATGATGATGGTATCATGATGAGATGGTGATGATGATATCATGATGATGATATCATGATGAGATGATGATGATGATGATATCATGATGAGATGATGATGATGAGATGATGATGATGATATCATGATGAGATGATGATGATGATGATATCATGATGAGATGATGATGATAATGATATCATGATGAGATGATGATGATGATGATGATGATGATGATGATATCATGATGAGATGATGGTAATGATATCATGATGAGATGATGATGATGATGATGATGATGATGATGATGATATCATGATGATGATATCATGATGAGATGATGGTAATGATATCATGATGAGATGATGATGATGATGATGATGATGATATCATGATGAGATGATGATGATGATATAATGATGATGATAAAATGATGAGATGATGATGATATCATGATGATGATATCATGACGAAATGATGATGATATCATGATGAGATGATGATGATGATGATGATGATGATATCATGATGATGATATCATGATGAGATGATGGTAATGATATCATGATGAGATGATGATGATGATGATGATGATGATGATATCATGATGATGATATCATGATGATGATATCATGATGATGATATCATGATGAGATGGTGAGATGATGATGATGATGATGATATCATGATGAGATGATGATGATGATGATGATGATGATGATGATGATGATGATGATGATGATGATGATAATGAGATCATGATGATGATATCATCATGAGATGATGATGAGGATGATGATGATGATGATGATGATATCATGGTGATGATATTATGATGAGATGGTGATGATGATATCATGATGAGATGATGATTATGATGATGATGATGATGATGATGATAATATCATGATGATGATATCATGATGAGATGATGATGATATCATGATGATGATATCATGATGATGATGATATCATGATGATGATATCATGATGAGATTATGATGATGATATCATGATGATGATATCATGATGAGATGGTGAGATGATGATGATGATGATGATATCATGATGAGATGATGATGATGATGATGATGATGATGATGATGATGATGATGATGATGATGATGATGATGATGATGATAATGAGATCATGATGATGATATCATCATGAGATCATGATGATGATGATGATGATGATGATGATATCATGATGATGATATCATGATGAGATGGTGATGATGATATCATGATGAGATGATGATGATGATGATGATGATGATGATGATGATGATGATGATGATAATATCATGATGATGATATCATGATGAGATGATGATGATGATGATATCATGATGAGATGATGATGATGATGATGATGATGATATCATGATGATGATATCATGATGATGATATCATGATGAGATGATGGTAATGATATCATGATGAGATGATGATGATGATGATGATGATGATATCATGATGATGATATCATGATGATGATATCATGATGATGATATCATGATGATGATATCATGATGATGATATCATGATGAGATGGTGAGATGATGATGATGATGATGATATCATGATGAGATGATGATGATGATGATGATGATGATGATGATGATGATGATGATGATGATGATAATGAGATCATGATGATGATATCATCATGAGATGATGATGAGGATGATGATGATGATGATGATGATGATATCATGATGATGATATTATGATGAGATGGTGATGATGATATCATGATGAGATGATGATTATGATGATGATGATGATGATGATAATATCATGATGATGATATCATGATGAGATGATGATGATATCATGATGATGATATCATGATGATGATATCATGATGATGATATCATGATGAGATTATGATGATGATATCATGATGATGATATCATGATGAGATGGTGAGATGATGATGATGATGATGATATCATGATGAGATGATGATGATGATGATGATGATGATGATGATGATGATGATGATGATGATGATGATGATGATGATGATGATGATGATAATGAGATCATGATGATGATATCATCATGAGATGATGATGATGATGATGATGATATCATGATGATGATATCATGATGAGATGGTGATGATGATATCATGATGAGATGATGATGATGATGATGATGATGATGATAATATCATGATGATGATATCATGATGAGATGATGATGATATCATGATGATGATATCATGACGAAATGATGATGATATCATGATGAGATGATGATGATGATGATATCATGATGAGATGATGATGATGATGATGATGATATCATGATGATGATATCATGATGAGATGATGGTAATGATATCATGATGAGATGATGATGATGATGATGATATCATGATGATGATATCATGATGATGATATCATGATGATGATATCATGATGAGATGGTGAGATGATGATGATGATGATGATATCATGATGAGATGATGATGATGATGATGATGATGATGATGATGATGATGATGATGATGATGATAATGAGATCATGATGATGATATCATCATGAGATGATGATGATGATGATGATGATGATGATGATGATGATGATGATATCATGATGATGATATCATGATGAGATGGTGATGATGATATCATGATGATGATATCATGATGAGATGATGATGATGATGATGATATCATGATGAGATGATGGTAATGATATCATGATGAGATGATGATGATGATGATGATGATGATGATGATATCATGATGAGATGATGATGATGATATAATGATGATGATAAAATGATGAGATGATGATGATATCATGATGATGATATCATGACGAAATGATGATGATATCATGATGAGATGATGATGATGATGATATCATGATGAGATGATGATGATGATGATGATATTATGATGAGATGATGATGATGATGATGATGATATCATGATGATGATATCATGATGATGATATCATGTTGATGATATCATGATGAGATGATGATGATGATATCATGATGATGATATCATGATGAGATGATGATAATGATAGCATGATGAGATGATGATGATGATGATGATGATGGTATCATGATGAGATGATGATGATGATGATGATATCATGATAATGGTATCATGATGAGATGATGAAAATACTGATGATGATATCATGATGATGATATCATGATGATGATATAATGATGATGATATCATGATGAGATGATGAGATGATGATGATGATGATATCATGATGAGATGATGATGATGATATCATGATGATGATATCATGATGAGATGATGATGATAATGATATCATGATGAGATGATGATGATGATGATGATGATATCATGATGAGATGATGATATCATGATGATGATATCATGATGAGATGATGATGATATCATGATGATGATGATATCATGATGAGATGATGATGATGATGATGATGATGATGATGATATCATGATGAGATGATGATATCATGATGATGATATCATGATGAGATGATGATGATATCATGATGAGATGATGATATCATGATGATGATATCATGATAAGATGATGATATCATGATGAGATGATGATGATATCATGATGAGATGATGATGATTATATCATGATGATGGTATCATGATGAGATGATGATGATAATAATGATGATGATATCATGATGAGATGATGAGGATGATGATATCATGATGAGATGATGATGATGATATCATGATGATGGTATCATGATGAGATGATGATGATAATAATGATGATGATATCATGATGAGATGATGAGGATGATGATATCATGATGAGATGATGATGATGATGATGATGATATCATGATGAGATGATGATGATGAT